>LOJH01018076.1:0-23241 GCA_001685095.1 Ellobius talpinus
GGACAGAGATGAGAGCAAGGAAAGAGATATTTTGATTGAGAGAGCTATTATGGGGCTAGCAAGAACCCTGACACTAGAGAAATCCCCAGGAATCCACAAGGATGACCCCAGTTAAGACCCTAAGTAATAGAGGAGAGAGTGCCCGAACTAGTCTTGCCCTGTAGTCAGATTGAAGACTGTTTTAAATGTCACCATGGAACCTTCATCCAGCAACTGATGGAAACAGAGGCAGAGACCAGCAGCAGAGCACTGAACTGAGCTCCCAAAGTCCAGTTGAAGAGTGGGAGGAATGCAAATATGAGCAAAGAGGTCAAGACCAGGATGGAGACACCCACTGAAACAGTTTACCTGAGCTAATGGGAGCTCGCCAACTCCAGCTGGATACCTTGCTCAGCCTAGATACAGTAGGGAGGGCCTTGGAACTTCCACAAAACAATGTGCCTTACTCTCTCTGAGGAGTGGATGGGGGTGGGGAGGGGAAGTTGGAGGGGATGGAAGGAGGGGAGGGAGTAAGAGCAAGCACCTATCCCTGTATTCAGGCTGGACAAGGCAATCCAGCATGAGTCCTAGCTTCCCAGGAGCTAGCGCCAGCACCAGGGACAGCCCCTGCTTCATTACCAGGAGTCCCACAGAACTGTCACCTATACACAGAGGGCTAGGTCAGCCCCACGCAAGCTCCCTTGTTGTTGGCTCAGTCTCTGGGAGTTCTGTGGAGCCAGGCCAGCCGTTCCTGATTGTGCTGCCTCCTGGGGTCCCTCCTGTCTCTCCTCAGCTCAGCGGGACTCCCCAAGCTTGGCCCAGTGTTTGGTGGTGGTCTCTGAATCTGCCCCCATCAGTCACAGAATGAAGGCTCTCGGGTGACAAGCAGGGTAGTCACTGACTGGATCACAGGGGATGGCCCGTTCAGGCTATGCATCCACTGCTGCCAGGAATTTCCCTTGCATCAGGCTTCTACCCAACCCATAAAGCCCCTCTATCAAGTTATCTCTTTTCTTATTCTACCCCTCCACCCACCCTCAACTCGATTCTGCAAGTTCCTATGCCCATCTGCCCCGAGTCCACCCAGGAGAGCTCCTCTATTCCCCTTCCCAGGGAGATCCATGTGTCTCCCACTGGACCCTCGTTGTTACCTAGCCTCTCTGGGTTGTAGCTGTGGTTATCCTTGACGTTACAGTTAATATTAATGTATGAGTGAGTACATACCATGTTTGTCTTTCTGGGTCACCTGGATCAGGATGATTTTTTCTAATTTCATTCATTTGCCTTCAAATTTCCTAATGTCAGTGTTTTTAACAGTTGAATAATACAACATTGTGTATATGTATCACATTTTCTTTACCCATCCATTCAGGTTGTTTCCTTGTAGAACTTTCACCAATTGGAGCTCCAGGGAACAAAAATTCTGAAGTCATCCAAGATTCACGTATACTCAAGATTCCTCATAAAGGGACTTCACAAAGGAGGAAAAGCTGTCTATTTTCCCTTTAAAGTCATTTGTGTATCAGGATTTGGACTACATAATTTTACATATATTTCACAGCTGTAGTGTATCTGTGACGGTCACAGCTGTAGTGTATCTCTGACGGTCACAGCTGTAGTGTATCTCTGACGGCCACAGCTGTAGTGTATCTGTGACGGTCACAGCTGTAGTGTATCTCATGGACAACATTACACCTTTCATCTGGCTCTTTTTTATACAGTATATTCCAATTGTGTTTTTCTCTCCTCAGAATAACAGCCTCTCTCTCTCCCTCTCTCTCTCCTTTCAGGTTAATTTCTTTTAGCATCCCTAGATGGGAGAAAGTCCCTCTCTGTATTGAGAGTGTACTTATCAGTAGAAAAGGATTTCAATACACATTCTTTCATGTGCTCACCAAGACATGTATGTTTCAGTCATGGGAACTGGACCACTTTTAATTTACAGTTGCCTTGAAAACCTTGTTCAGATTTTCTATGCTCCCAAGTGGGGACATGGATGACATGTTCTCCACAGTCCCTCCCCATTCATCACTCTCCCCACTGTAAATCTTTTTTTTTATATTTTGTTAAAATTTTCAAGGAAAATAATTTCAACATAAAATGTTCCCTAAGCTTTTTGTTAGGTGAGCACTACCTGTGGATGATGTAAGCCCTCACTCTGTCCTCCATTTGTTCTCAGGATTTGTTACCTGTCTAGGTTCTCTGTTTGAGCTGCTGGGAGGGACTGAATCTTCTGCACACCCTACAAACGCTGTTACTGCACTGGCCTCTCAAGGCTTTTGTGGGCTCCCAGCATGAGACTCCTATGGTGTAGAATATTATTAAACATGGGCTTTGTGATGTTCCTAGGGTTCCAGTGACCTGTGTCCTGGCCGTGACAACTTCATTTCATCCCTGTAGTAGGTGAGCTGTCAGTCTTCTGCAGCCATTTCATACAGTGCTCTGTACCTGTGCGGTCCTGTGGGAAGATCTCTGCAGCTACCCCTCCTCCACCTTCAGCATCCTTCTCTGTGCTTCTTTATGAATTCCAGTCCCTAACATCCCCTGGTGGGCTAGCTCATGGGATAGGCATTGTTAGCTTAAATCTGGAGATGCTTTGACAGAGGCAACTAAGGTAGAAAGGGCTCATAATTCCAGGTTGCAGTTCATGTTTGCAGGGAAAGTCACGGTGACACTTGGAGCAGCTAGTCACATCACACCCACCAGTCAAGAGCACAGAGCAATGAATGGCCTCACGCACACTGGCACTCAGCAAGGTCTCATTTCCTCCAGTCCAGGGTCCAGCCTAGCAAATGGTATTGCACACTTTCAAGGTGGGTCTTCCCATTTCAATTAACCTGCTTAAGAAAATCCCACACACGCATACCTATAGACCACCTTAATCTAGAAAGTACCTCATGCAAACCCCTTCCTGGGTGACTTTAGATTGTGCCCAGTTGGCTATTAAAACTGACTGTCACAGCTCACAAACCTAACATGGACTCACCTCACCTTCTGAAGCTCAGTGCTATCTCTAGGGCTTCATTTTCCAGGCTTCCTATTTAGAAACTGGATGGGAGGAAAAGGGAAGTAAAGGTGGAACACACAGCATTTGCTTCTCTTCTGAAGAGCACAGTTCTATGTGGCTTGCTGTTCAGTGATCAGAGGATCTTCATATATGTTCTCTCGTTTTAGTGACAAGATAACAGGGAAGTATGACTTTAGCCATTACTGTACTATGGATAGAACCCGAAGTCCTAGGATCTTCTTCATTTCTGTTTTCTCGAGCACAGAGTACTGCCCAGACCCAGATGCCCGAGGTTAGCTGTATGTCATTTTGACATATAGATTGGCCAAGGGAGCAAGGCAGAAGAAAATATAGACTCCGAGTCCCTTGGTGAGGGTTTGCTATGCTGTATTTCATGGTTTTCATTTTTTTCTCTTGTGGTTTAAAGGGAAGGCTCAAAGTTCACCATGAATGGTCTTTTCCTCCCTTCTTGCTGAAACTGAGACCCACACTTGTGACGAAACCGTACCTAGCCTTTTGGGGTTTACTTTGAGGGACTGTGGGGGAAGCATAGGGAAATGTCCAGGAGTTTTCAGTATGATTTTCTTGGTTTCTTTTTTTAATGTAAAATTACTACTATTATTATTATTTTTGTGTGTGCGCACATGTGCATGTGTGTATGTGTGTATGTACCATGGCACAGGTGTGGAAGCTGGAGGACAACTTTTTGGCTTTAACACTCTTCTTCACCTTTTTGTGAGTAACGGTAACTAAATTGAGGTGCTTAGGCTTCTGAAGCAAGTGCTTATCCACTAAGCCGTCTGGCCAACCCTCACTTACCTTTCTCATTTTAGGAAGTCGCAGAATGAATGGAGTGTCTGTTTGATGAAATCAGCAGCTACTTTCCTTTATAAAATCTTTTAAAAAAGATATCTTGTTTTTATTTTCTGTTTCACGTGCATGTGTTTTTCCTGTGTGCTCATCTGTACACCACAGGTCGGCCAGAAGAGGGCTTGGATCCCTCGGAACTAGAATTATGGAAGGATATGAGTTACCATGTGGGGGCTGGGAACTGACCTTGGGTCTTCTGGAATAGCAGCTGCCGAGCTGTCTCTCCAGCCCTCTTCCTGTTTTGTTGAATGACCCTAGTGAGTGGCCTTGTCCTCTTGTAGCAAATGCTTATTTGCTTTCTGTATTTCTGGTTGAGGATGGCATATTAACTTCTGTTTGATCCTGGAAATGGTTGCATGGGTGTGACAAGATTATGTCAAGGGCAGAAATGTGAACCCTAGAAGATGAATTCTGCTGCTTAGGAATTGGCAACATTGCTCAGTTTTTACAAGCTTTCTTAGCCTCAGTTTTATACATGTCTGTGGTAGTAATAACATCTACCTTCTAGGTAAGGTTTAAGGAATTAACAAGGGTGAGGCTCCTTGTGCTGTGCCTGCCTATGCTGTCTGCCTCAGAATCCATGAACCTGAGAACAGTAATGGGGTCAAATCGCCAATGGCTGATACTATGAGCCCAAATCACTCCTTTCTTTCAGGTGTACGGTCACAGTAAGGGAGAGCCGCCTAACACAGGAATGCTAGGGGTCTCAGAAGTGTGCTCAGTGAGTATTAAATGTGGGGTGAAGGCAACCTGTTTTAGATGCCACTTTCTGTATAGGGACACTTGGTGGGAATTATAGATGTCTCTGAAATACATTGTATCTCTGGACGAGGGGACAAGGTGTGATTGCTGTGACTATCCCGACAGAATGGCAAATCCAAAGCCCTTGGTCCACATTCCCCTGCTTCTGTCTGCGTCAGATCCATAAGCACTTCTAGGTATTTATTCTTAGCGTGTAGCGTCTACAGTGGGGTTTCTCTGACCTTTTAGCACATGGACCTGTTGGGGAAACAGTGTCACAGCTATTCAGACTTGCTCAGTCCCTGTATTCTTCTGACTCCTTCAGCTTCCTCTCTGAACCTGTCTTTACTTTCCATTATAGACATGGCCATCTGGGTCCCATCCCCCACCCCCTCAAAGCTCTTGGGAAGAGGGGCATAATTTACTATTTTCCTTGTGATGTTAGGTCACGTTTCCTTATGCAGAGGCAAAAACTAAGAGAGCTCCCCGACACACAGGGACTAAAGCCTAGCTGGGTGTGGTTTTAAAAGTCATGCGACGAGAGGGATGTTGGATGTCCCTGCCGCAGCTGCAAGAGAGCGTGGAGAGCATTTCAGGGGAGCCTGAGGTGGCCGGTCTGCTTTGACCTGGGGGCAGCTGGTAGCTGGCCTGTATTTTACCTTCTTGGTCTTTGACTCTCAAAGGTCCAAAAATTAGAGTGAGTCACACTCATTAGCTGATGAGTGTATTGTGAAATCACAAGTCAACTGTTAGCTAAGCTGAGCCGTGTGCCCTGAGGCGGCTAGGAGAAGTCCCTGAGCCTCTCGTGGTCAAGGCCCTTTTTCATTCTTAATCTCCAAAGCCATTTCTTCCCTTTGTGTCCTTTGTCTCAACCACTTAGCTATTACTTAGTAATTCCTTTCTTGTACCTCCACTTCAACTTAATAGTGCAAATAGTTGGTAAATCCAGTAGCTTTCTTGTTTCACACATGTATTTGGCAGAGCCTGACATGCCACTGTGGCCTTATGGCCTCATATGTTCGTAGTTGAGTGTGTCTTTTATAGGAGCAGCAGAAATGAAGTGGATTATTTATTTGCTTATTTATTTATTTCACTGTATCTTACTTTGTAAGCCCAGGCTGGTCTTGAACTGAAGTTCCTCTTAGGCTCCTGAGCTCTGGAATTACATGCGTGTACCACCACGTCTAGCCTGAGTTATTCTGATTGCTCTTTGTGTGCATCTCTGTGCAGAGATGTGTGCAAGTGAGTGTACGTGTAGGCCCAAGGAGGACATTGGATATCTGTTTCTAGCACTCCCTATTGCTTCTCCCCATAGAGGGTCTCTTACTGAATATGGAGATCACTATTTCTCCACAGGTTGGTGACCTATGATCCTTCTGTCTCCCCACTTCTCATGCCCTGGGATTCCAGGTGTCTGTGGCTAACCCTGGATAACGCTGGCTAACCCAATACTTTTTATATAGGTATTGGGGATCTAAACTCAAGACCTGTACTTGCACAGAAAAAGCCCTCACCAGTCCTTGGTTGCTGTTTGCATGGGAGACACAGGCCTAACTTCAGACACAGGGTCTCAGGTCCATCAGGTGTTCCCATTCTATTCTTACTGTTTCAGGGATGTTTGCCACACAACCAAGCCACTGAGCTTCGGTGCCTGGCTGCATTAGTGGAAGCCACTAGACTCGCCCTGCTCTCCTGCTTCCTTGCAAGCATGGCTCAATCTGTTTGTGTTTTACAGTCCATTATAATCATGATGAGGGTATGAACAGCCAGATGTATTTTTTCATATCTGTGTATGTGGTATGCATGCAGATGTGTGTGTTCTCATGTGTGAGGGCACACATCATTGCGTCTATGAGAGGAGGACACATGTATACGTATGTGCATGCGTAAGTGGGGGTTCATGGTTGGTGTTGGGATCTTCCCCAGTTCCTTCCCATCTTATTCATTGCAGTGGGATCTCCCAGTTACAAACACATCTTGGATCGGTGATGCAGCTAGTCTCATCATAAAGCCTGCTTTAGGAATCTCCGTCTCACCTTCCAAAGCTGGAGCTCCAGATGGCTGCCACACCCATCATGAACCTTTGGGGGATCCAAACTCAGATTCTCTTGTTTGTGTTGCAAGCATTTTAATGGCTGAGCCATCTCCCTTGCCACTTAGATGTATTTTTTAAAAAGTCCCAAGAGGTTCTTGCCCTTGGATATTTATCCAGAAATAAAAATAAATGAGCTGATTGATAAAATAGTTGATATAATCTGCCCATGATTCCTGATACCGTTGAAGACCAGGTCAATGCCAGGGATCTGGGCCACCACCTGGGACTATGTTTGTGTCCTTGGGCCATGCTGTTGCAGGGGCCATGCTGGTCTGAGTGCCCTGTGCTGTCACCTGGGGTCATGGTGACATCCAGGCCTGGGCTTCTGTGAGGATCATGTCTGGGTCTGTGGTCCTACTGTAGCCAGGGTCTGTGTTGATATCTATGGCACCTGGTGCCACCAAAGGTCACATGGATGCCTGGGGTCTAAGCTGCAACCTGTGGCCATGTTGATGTCTTAGGGCCATGCTGCCACCAAAGCCATGCCAGTCTGTTTGGCCTGTGCTGCCATATGGGGCCATGTCTGGTTCTGTGTTCCTCCTGCATTTATGGCCCATGCTACTGCAGGGGTCATAGGAACCATTGATGTTGAAATCCAAAGGCTGTGCTGAGCTGGCCTTGCCACTCACTGGCCCTGGATAGCTGAATCCACCCCTCATTGGGAGAGTCCTCTTCCCCCCCACACACTTGGGAGAGATGACCCGAACCCTCAGCATGGATGTGGGAGAGCTGGCTCTGCCCCTCACCTGACAGGGTGGTGGTCCTAGTAGTTCAGACAGACCAGCTCGGCTGAGCTCCACCACCCAGCTCCACATCCTGGGACTTGGTTTGATACACCCTGACATCAACCCCATCTATGACCTGCTGGAATATATGAACAGACTGGTCCTGGAATGATGGCAGAAGGACTTCTGTGACTTGGGGCAGCAGCAGGATAACCGAGGGGAGTTTGGGAGAGGGTCCTGTGATGACGGTGTGCCAGAGGCCTTGAACCACACAACAGACCCATCGCAATGACCAATTTGCCTCAGAGCGCTTGGGCAAAGCTATACTCTGTGACCCACTGCAGCACCCGTAGTCACTGGGAGGAATGAAGAGGTGTTGGAAAGACAGAGGGGTAAGGTGAGTTTTTTGTTTGTTTTAATTATTTTTGGGGGGTTCTTTTGGGGAGGATGTTACTGGGGTGGGGGCAGATATGCAGGGACTGGGAGGTGAGTGATTGGGATACATGATGTGAAATTCACAAAGATTCGAAAATGAATTGTGTTATATCAAAAAGAATTGACATAATCAAATTCCTGCAGCCTTCATTGCCAGTTTATTAAATTACAACTATTATATATGTTAACATACATAAATTTTCATTTACAGAGATTAGAATTCATACATGTGATGCATACTAGTTAATTACAGACCCAACAACATACAATATGCATTTTACCATGGCAATGTGACGTTTTAACATAAAACATACAACCAATGAAAGCACATAGGGCTTATCACTCATATCAGGCAAACACCTATATCCGGTCAGCCTGTATGCCCTCTGAGACAAAAGAGGGGAAAATGGTGTGTCTTAATCACTTTAAGACTCAAATCATCTAAGTTCACTATTCTGTTTACTCACTACTGTGAGTCTCCTTCCCCCTTGTCACTGACCCTCTTGTTGTGAACGTGTCTAAGTGTGACAGGTGCTCAAAAAAGTAAAATAAAATAAAATAAAAACCCCAAACCAGCCAGCAATCCCCAGATCAAATGGAAAGGCTGCTGAGCCTAGTGTCGGGGACAGGAAGCCCAGCTCAGTCTCCACGCTCCATCAAGCTCTCCCTGCACCAAGCCTTGTATAGCACCTCCCCTAACCTGCGTTTCTTCACTCTTGAAGATAGACAGAAAACTCTGCAGTTCATGCCAGCTCTAAAATCCCATGACATCTTATCTACTGGTTAAGACCCCAGAGTTGATAGTGTGGGGGAAATTACTTTTCTAGCCCAAGGGGAACCCCACAACTCTTGGCAGGGCTGTCAGGTTTGTTATGATCAGATAGAAAGGTGACCACACGGCCATAGATTTGGAAAAGGAATCCTTTGACTTACTCCCTCTCCTGTCCTCCGTGACGCAGTAGCTTCTACAAAACTCTCTTTTTGCTGGACTCTTTCCAGAGAATGAGCTATCACTAACAGGTAAAAAAAATCTATTTGGGGGCAGAAAATTGGTTTAGGTATAGGTACCATGTGTAAATCTCCTTACTATTCTATATTGCTCCATAGGTAGTCAAAGATATTTCTCCTGCCTTTCTTCAATTTCTCCTCTAGTTGCATCAAACAGTATCATTTGCCAAGAGTAGAGAGTCGGAAGACAGACTTCTCGAAAGACAGACTTCTAGCTCTGGCTTTTCCATTAACAGACTGTGTCACTCTGAAAAAGCAACAGCAATATGGGCTTGTGAGTGTCCTCAAGATGGCCAGATGGAAGAGGCAACTGTGTCACAGAGCTAGGGAAGTGTTAGCAAGGCACAAGTGCAGCCACTCTGAGCTAGCACCGTCACCTTTACTAAGGGCTCAGCAAATTCTCCAAAGGCTAGCAGCCGATATGCTATAATACTGCCAACATTCAGAACAATGATGCAAGCTTAAATAAGATACTGAAAACAGCAGAACAGTCCCAGGACTCTAAGCCCTAACAACCAGGGGATTTTGAGGCCAGGCATATCGGCATGTATTTTGCAAGGGACAGGATATAAACAAACCTGCTCTAGAAATTAATCCTTAATGTCACAATCTTGGAAACCTGATTGAGTAAGGACTTGAGAGAAATACCATGCAAGAGAATGCTGGCAATGGCCATGCCTTGTGCACAGTGAACTTGTGGACTTCTGTAAGACAGAGGAGTTACTGCCAAGCATGGAATTGGAATTTCTTTGGGGTGAAGTAACTTGCACGGAAATGGATCCAAGGGCTCTGGCCTGCATGGAACCTAATACGTTCCAAGAGATGGTAGAAGTTCGCTTTCCTTTTTCCCACTATCCCTTAGTTAGACAACAAAATCAATTCAGAAGTTACAGCCTTGCAATTGTGTTTTGCCAAACAGACCCAAAGCCAGCTAAGGTCAAAATTCCAATGACCTATGAAAGATGACTATGACTTCTGCTTTTGCTGGGGACATAGACTTTCCAGAGCACCTCTAGACCATTCATAAAGTTCTAGTATTTTCAAAGGTGTTTGTGTCAAATTTTGAGGTCAGTAAATAGCAATCTCTGTTTGTTGTTTCACTGCTGGATTTCACCGTAGGGAGTTGTAGTCTTACATGCCCCTCTTGTTTATTTATGGGAAACTGCCTTTGCTTAGCTATTACAACAACATTCAAGAAGAAGTGCAAATCATTCTGTTACTGATTGTCCTTCTCAAATGATGCCTATATTCATAATAAGAAAATACCAATGCGTCTCAGGTTAGCTGATTAATTAGCTAACACAACCAGAGTGACATAAAGCTCCACAAATGATGGAGGTGCCAACCTGTTAGGTTGAGTGGATCCGAGACTAAAATAAGTTATTTCTCTGTCCCCAGGGCAAGTAAGTCCGAAATAAATGCTTATGGAATCTATTTGAGTTCTGTAGCTTTTTGAGAAGCGTTTAACCAGCAAAACATTTTTCACTAAATTAACTATTTTTCAAAACACATGCCCTCTTTCCCAAATCATTGAATATATTACTTTATCTTTGAGGACCAGCCTATTTTCTATTTTTTTTAAATTTTAATTTAAGATGAGATCCTGTTATATAGCCCAGACTTGCCAGAAAATTACTGCTTAGGCCAGGTTTTGCTCAAACTTATGACAATCCTCCTGGCTCAGCCTCCCCCATGCTGGGATTAAAGATGTGTACCACATACACCCTTGATGCCACCACATGTTTTTAGAAAGCGTTCTTTCCCCATCTTGCTTTACAAAGCGGTGGTCTCATGTTTGCTGTGGGACCAGTACCGTGGAAACAGAGGTGCTGATTTGACTCCAACTAAGAATGTTTGGGCATGCCCTTCTGGACAGTAATACACACACACACACACACACACACACGCATGCACGCACGTACATACACATGCACATGTACACATGCACATGCTCACATACGCACATGCACACAAATATATATGATATATATTATATATATTTAACAAACTTAATAGAGAAAATTTGAGTTCCAGTTTTCCACAAACAGGGGCAAAATGAATACATGATGGGGAACTTCCCAGAGCCTCAGGCATCCTGGGATGCCGGAAGATCCCTGTCTTGGATCTCAAGCTGCCCAGAGCAGCCATGGGCAGCTTTGAAGGCCCTTGACACAAAGTTTGGGTTTAGTGGAGGAGGTGAACAGATCATTTTGGCTGCTCTTGTGCAAGTCCTTACAGTAAGTCTGTGCTGCTCGATGCTCTCATGCACCATGGAGATAGATGCAGGCAGAACATCCCATTCTCCTTTTCCGACCATGGAGCCAGACTACAGTCACTGATTAAGCATCCTCAACTAATCAATGAATAGGAAGGAGGACATCTCAGAAACATCATGTCTGGAGAGCAGTAGATTGAGCCATTGGAGACAGCTGTTTTAATTTTTAAAACCCAGCAGGTCTCTAGCAAACATGAATTCTTCTGAGTTTTCCATTTACTATTTCAGTCCAAAACATATAGAGAGGATCATCTTGGGTTCCTAAATTATGTAGCTAAACCTCTGTGCCCATCCTTGATCCCCCAAATCCCTGATTATAGTTCCACATGAGCAAAGAAAAGTGGGAGGTAGGGGTCAAGGAGGCCCTACATGTTGTGGTTGTTTCCCCTTATAGCAAGAAGGCGCCAAAGAAAGTTTTATCTTCTTTTGTGTAATCCACCAAGGAGATATCACTGACATTAACCATCAACCTGTCCCCTTCTTCCAAGGAGAACATAGCCCCAAGGTAGAGGGGCTGAAACCAGTTGCTATTTATTTCACACACAGACTTGGTTCCTGTGAGGAGGTGGGAGGGCTCGGGGTAGCTGTCTGTTACCTTGGTGATAACCACGATGATGAAGTCTGGCCTGTTAGGTCGTCTTCCTTGGCTGATGTTGCTACACCTAGATGTGATTCCTCGGAATGTGATCTGGGAGTAAATGAAATAGTCTCCGGACTCAGGGATCACCAGAAATTTGTTGGTATAGTTCATCCGGTTCTTGGTGAAGGCCAAGCCTAGTTCATGTTCCCAGTGCAGAGCAGGAAACTGATTTTGCAGATGTGGCCCTGGAGTTTGTTTAAGAACTGCAAATACAGGAGAAGAGAAGTTTAATTGGCACAGGTCAGGACCTGTGGCCTTTGATAAAGTCTTGTGCTCTTTTCCTGTTTTCTTAGTGTGTGTGTGCATGTGCCTATGTGTTTGTGTTGTGTCTACATGTGTGCGTGCAGGTGCATGTGGAGGCCAGAGGTAGAAATGGGGTGTCCTCTTCAGTTGTTCTTCACCCTATGTTTTGAGACATGGGTTTTCACTGAGCCTGGAGTTCGCTAACTTGGGTAGATTGGCTGGCTGGAAAGTTGTAGGGACCCACTTATCTCTGTCACTCCAGTGCTAGGGACACAGGCATGAGTGGCTGTGCTGAGATTTCTCAGTGGTTGCTGGAGATTCAAGCTGAAGTCCTCATGGCTGCAATGCAAGCACCTTTCAGACTCAGCCAGCTTTCCAGCTCCTGCTTTCTGCATTCCCTTTCCTTGGGAACTCTAGGAGCTTATGTAACTTCGTCCACAGTCGGAGCTGGGCACTCCTGGTAATTGAAGTTTGTGTCCTCATGTGGTCATTCATTCCTGGATCATCATCAAATGTTTTCTTATTCACAAATTGTTGTTCTACATGGATGCAGTGAAAGTTAAGAAATCACTCTGTTCTTCTGTGCACCCGAAAAGAATCTACTGCTAACAGCTTGCTTACCCAGGACAAATCCTGACAGCAGACCATCCCAGTCCTCATTCTGGGGCCTATGAATGATGAGTCCATCCTGTTATCCTCACTGGCCAATTGGCAAAAGACACATGTAGAATCGTTCTTCCAGGCCCCTCAGCTTTGCCTACCCTCAGCATAACTAGCACCCGCTGTCTGGAAGACAAGGTTGACTTTGAGCTAAGACATTTTCAGATTAGCCCTGATTATCCTCCTTTTCCATGCCTGGTTCATTCCAGCTTTTTCTACGCATTCTATACAAGGAAAAATCCTTTTAACTTAGCTGGAGAAACTGGTAAGCTTTATGTCAAAGCCTGCTCCCAAATGTAATATTTCCATCACTATACCAACATCCTTACCATGCACAGTCCTGCGTTGATCATTCACCCCAATTCAAGAAACAAAAATATTGGGGGAAAATAGCATCTACTGAACACACAGTGTCTTTTCTTTGCACATTTCCACAGGTAATATGGTAAAATTCTTTACATTGTATCAGATATTAATAGCCAGAAGTATTTACCTTGTATCAGGTGTTAAAAGCCAGAAATATTTGTATTTTATCCAGTGTTAAAAGCTAGAAGTATTTACATTGTATCGGGTGTTAAAAGCCAGAGGTATTTACATTGTAAATGTTGTGGTCCAATGTCACAAAACAGGCAGTAATCAATAATGAATTGCCTGAGGACATGCTGGGACTAGAGACTCAGAACATTTCGGCAGTTCCTCTCCCACACTGCCAGAGCCAAATATAAGTCAGTGCAAATACGCTTGTGGGATGGAAGGAAGCTGGGCTCTGAGCTGCTTGGGCCCAGTACCAACTCTGATTCTGCACCATGCAAACCTCTTTAATCAACTGTGCATGTTTGCTTTCTCTTCTGCACCTTGGTGTCTCATCTTGAAGTTGAGGATAGGGCTCTTTAGAGCCTTGTTCTGAACATTAAGTGGACAGAACCAATGTGGGCATTTTATAGATTAAAATAAGCTGGGTACAGCTGAGCTTGTTTTTTTCTGTTCAAATAAAGCACCATGCTTTATTTAGACAGATTAAAGAATAAGCCTGTGCTATTTAATATATTTCATATGTTCTTATGCTTGCTTCACTCCTAATTCTACATTAAATTAAACATATTAGCTGATGTTTTATGAAACATGTCTATAGTTAAAGGAAATGGATAGAACCAAACTTGTTTCAAACCACTAATGTCAAATAGGATAATTTGCAACAAAACTGTTACTATTAGAGACAAGAAAACCATCTGAAGTGCCTATAACCGCTGTGGAAACTCACAGCAATTATGTACTGACACTGTAGTTGTGCTTAGCTTCTGCCTTAAGGAACAATTTGACAACCTGCACATCCAGTGGGTGACCAGAAACCTAGACTCTGGAGCTTCTAAGGTATCTTTCCCATTGCTGACTGGACTAGGGTTTCTTTTGCAAGCTTGGTACAATCTTGAATGGGTGTGAACTCATCTAGTCTCTACATTAAGTGGCTCTTGGAAAGCTCTGGTGTCTCCATATAGACAACTTTGTAAGTCACATCTGGTGGTTCTTCACAGTGGATGATGAGGTGATTGACATGTTTTCTCAGATAGTGCATAAACCAGTCCCATTGTGTCTCTAGAGAGGCAACCCTCACAGCACTGAATGCAGTAAGTTGTGTTAGCTCAGCAGTGGTCAGACTTGAAATAGAAAGCCTGCTGCAGTAAAAATCGTAGCCAAGAAAAGTAAGCTTAACTTTGAACTTCTGCTGCGTATCTGATAGGAACATGCAAATCATTGTCTGAGTCGGAGTTTCCTGAATGTTTTCTTCATGTGTGTCTGTGTTGTGTGCTTGTGTGTGTGTGTGTGTGTGTGTGTGCACCTGTGAAAACCAGAAGTTGCCACTGAGTATCCTCCTCTGTGGCTTTCCACCTTCATTTTTGAGATGGACCTCACAGAGTATGGAGCTTACTGTCTCAGCAGCCCTGCTGTCCAGGGAGCTTCCGGATCTGACTGAGCCTGCACCTAGCACCAGCACTGCAGGTACCCAGGCTCAGAAGCAGCAGCATCCACTCACTGAGCTTGCCGTCCAGCCCCTTCAAGTTAATCCAATCCAGAGATCTTTCAGCCATTATGAGAGCGAGAATTACTTGAGGACACAGAATGGAGGAAAACCACTTCAGGATGGCTGGGTGTGTGTATGCAGAGAAAAGCAGGACAGACAGGCAGAAGGCCGACTGAAGAGAACCGAGCACCCGAGAGACATGGGTCCTTGGTTTTGTCACAGGGAAGAAGTTACTCAAAATCCTTGATTGTCAGTTCTGATGCCAGTTTGAAGCCACCACAGTGAGTTTTGGTAATATAATGAAAGAAATCTCAGGCCTATGGCCCGTGGTGTTCAAAGGAGTACAGGAAGTCTTACTTGTCAGGTGCGCCCTTGGCTTGGCTCTGGAAGGTGTGTCTGTAACGAAACAAGAAACAAGAAATATGCTTTGACCAAGGCTAAGAGAGTGAAGAGAACACCTGTGGTGGGAGAGGAGCATCAGCCCCATGCCTTCCAGCTCAGCTCCATGTAATGTGGGCTTTGGTTTGCCATGTGCTATGGTATCTGCAGTATGCACCACTGGGGACATGGGAGACTCAGGAATAAGAGTCTTGCGTGCAAAGGACTTTGGGTGAGTTGCCTAGCCTGGACACAGTTTTATCTCTGAGATGGGCACAGTAATCTCTATCTTGAAAGCTGTGTTTACATGATTGCTGGCCCCTAGCCAGGCCTAATAAAACCCATGCTCATTGTTCTGTGAGGGCCAGTTGACTTTTTATTTACTTTTTATTCTCTATGGTTCTTACTGAAGTGTGTGGCTAACTCAACAGAGAAGGGATGGGGGATGAAGTAGGATCTACTCTGTTGCTCCATGACCTTGGCCGATCCTTTTCCCTTTCTGGGCCTTTTTCTCATTAGTCTTTGAGAAGGAACTTATAATTTCATGTTGGCTTTTGTATTAAAGTTAAACATGTTCTATACTATAGAGTCTATACTGGTAAAGATGATTCTATTGTATACTTTTGCTGCTTTGGGAATTGCTCTCAGTCCTTAACCAGACTTGATTAATTTCATCCACACTTAGCTAGCCAGAAGGATAACCCCGTCAGAGATGACTGACTGTACACGGCTGGAATGATCTGTCTGAAGGCTGCATTGCCCAGCATGTCTGTGAGCTGTGAGTTTGGACTCAGGCCACATATCATACATGTGTCAGAACACAGTTTTGCCTTCTTTTTTTGGTGGAGGGGTTTCGAGCCATGGTTTCTCTATAGCTTTGGAGACTGTTCTGGAACTAGCTTTTGTAGACCAGGCTGGCCTCAAACTCACAAAGATCCACCTGCCTCTGCCTCCTGAGTGCTGGGATTTAAGGCATGCACCACCACCGCCTGGCAGCACCACCACTGCCTGGCCATTTTTGCCTTCTTAATGATGTGTGAGGAACCTTACTATTCTTTCAATCTCTCTGCATCCCTTGGCTTAGCAATGTGTCAATTAAAGACCCACTCCCAATTACTTTCATCATAAAACTATAAGAAATGTCCTTATTCCCCCTCCCCCAAGAAAAGGCACGAAAAATGAACACTTACAAACTGGCTGTGGTGAAGGTTCACAATTTTTGTTTTGTATAGCCTGTTGAGAAAGAAAGATACAGTTCAGTCCTTACAGCCTTCCTACCTCAACACATGCACAGATGCCCATAGACTCAGCTGTCTAAGCCTTGATGCTCTCCTGGGAGGGAAACAGCACTGGAATATCTCAGTTGGTGGGAATCTTGCATCTCAGCTCTGCATTTCCTTTCTAGAGACCCCCAATGTCCTCCTGTCTTTTATCTTTATCTTTTAGCTTGAGGGTTTTCCCTGCTGCATCCTAGGAGACTTCAGCATCCTGTCATTGCTTGTAGTAAACCAACAGTGGGAGTTATTTTATTTTCACCACTTTATTTTGAACTATTTTTTGCATTGGCATATACTAATTGTGCATCATGGAGAACTTTATATATACATTCTCACTCAAGTATATATATCTATATCATCATGTACTTTGACAATATTCACCCTCTTATATTCTGTTCTTCTCCTCTTTCTTCCAAACTGTTCTTCCTTTTCCCAGATTATCTAGTTTTTAATTTCATAGAATCCACCCCCTATAGCTACATCTATATCATCTCTATACAGACAACTGCATATAATGGAGGATACACATATAAAAGAAAACATGTAATATTTGTCTCTCCAAGTCTTAGGAAATGATCCAGTCAAAGAAATAATGGCTATATTTCCTTCTCCTTCCCATCAGTCTTGCCACTCTTCCTGTTTCCATGGAACACACGAAGGATTCTTCCACTACCACAATCCTAATTCATAAGTCATTTCAGATTTCCTATGATAGAGAAAAGGCAGTTGCCTTGGCATCAAATAGATATGCATTTGTATTGTGGTTCTGTCTTTTACCAATGATAAGATCTTGTGGAAAACACCTTTCTTCTCTGAGTTTAGGGTACCCATTTATAAACTGGGGATACTAACGCTACCAAACCCAAATGATGTGCCGAGCTGAGGAGAAGCTCTAATAAGAAAATGCCCCAATCGACTCAAAGATTATGTGGAAAACACAAGACTCACAGGCCTGAGCACAAGGCCCAGGAGCAAGCAGGCCCTCAACTCACTA
The DNA here is from genome assembly GCA_001685095.1 of Ellobius talpinus. Lineage (NCBI taxonomy): Eukaryota > Metazoa > Chordata > Mammalia > Rodentia > Cricetidae > Ellobius > Ellobius talpinus. The sequence continues at coordinate 17,348 of LOJH01018076.1, forward strand.
GTCATAACTCTGGCCTTTCACACGCTTATGCACCTTCACAAGCCAGTCCTCTACCATGGACTTCTGATCTGTGTCTACAACTAAAAATCTGAATGTGCATGTGTGTGCTTGAGAGGGTATGTCTGTGTGAGTGCAAGGGAACAGGCTCCAACACAGGAGAGAGTGCACCAATACAAATTTAGTCCCTCTAAAGCCTCCTGGCAGAGCTTCATGCCTTTGGTTTCTTCCTTTCGCCTATGTTCTAGCTCCTCTCTAGAAGGCTAACTGGAGAGAATTCTATTATGATCAAGATTCTACTATGCTCGTAATCCTTTGGTGGTTCCTCATACACTTCATATGTTCTATAATTTTTAAGAAATTGCATTTCATTTATCTCTGTGCAGGTATGTGTATGCGCAGTTCATGTGTGCTGGTCTAAGGACAAGTGCTAGTCTGCTATGTGCTTTCCCATCAGGGTCCTTCACTCACTGAGCCCACACTTGTAGCTTATCCTGACATCCTGTATCCCACTGATCGCCTGTCTTCTTAACTGCTTCCTTCTTTTTATGCCCCCGTGTTTCCAGCTCTAAGAGTTTGCCACAGTGCATGAATCAAGAGATTTAAAAGTACAGAGAGTTCAGCTGTTGCTTATTTATTATAAGTACATCCAGTCTCATGAAACACTCTATAATGCTTGCTTTTCACATCCCCATAGTGGCGGTGGGGCTTGTTGAATATTGTCTATTCCACATGCAGTGGAATAGCATGTTAACTCTGGTCAGGTGACTTACAGCTTATAGACAAGCTCCTGATGTGTTGGGGCAGAAGACAAGAGGGTCAGCAAGGTGGCAGTGGGAGCAAGCTCAAGGTTCATCGAACAGGAAACTGGTCCAGAACTGTGAGGGGAGTCAGTCTGAACAGATGCTTAAAGGTCCTGACAGGTCAGCCAGATGAAGGAGGAGGAATAGCCACACTAGACATGCTAACAGCTTGTGCAAGAATAAGGGGGCCCAATTGCACACAGGGGCAGCTGGAAAATGGCAAGGCTTCCTGCTAGAGAATGAAGACACTATGCATATTCACCCAGGGTCTTGGAAAAGCCTAAACAATTGCTGGGACAAACTGTCCCATGTCCATAGTTTGCTGTCTTGAGGGATGGAGACGCACCTAGAAGTGGTTCCGTTTCTATCTGGTACTTGACTTGCTGTGGGCAGAGTTGATAAGGGAATTTGTTATTTGGTGAGGCAGGAAGTGGGAAGTGAGGTACTCAAAGAGTACTGGGGAGACCTTTATTGAATCTCATGGTGAACAAAAAGTGTACCTGCCTTAGTCGGATTCCTCTTGTTTCATTTGCTTCTCCGCTGAGAAACTATCATTCATCCTGCTTATGCTGTGTGAACGGACTCTCAGGGTAAGTATTAGAGCATTCCTTTTTGATTAAGAGTCCCAGGACTATGAGCAGGTATCTGGTATATGCACACAGATTCCTGATGGCTCTGTTGGGTTTCTATTACTTGAACACAAATTTTATTTGATATATGGTTGGGATGCATGGGGTTTTAGTGGTCCAGACTGCCACTATCTAGATGTGGAGGCTGTGCCCTGCTGCAAGGTGTTGAAGACCACACCATCCCAAAATCTGCAGGCAAAACAGGAGCAGGGACTCTATCTTCCTTTCCTTTACTGCTGTGTGTGTGTGTGTGTGTGTGTGTGTGTGGTAATAATGTTATAGGTGAAGCAGCAACAAATGAGGTGTGAGGGGTGGAACAGTAGCTTTGTCTGGGGAAGGACCATGAGCCAAGCTGCCCTAATGCCTGCTTTCCAGATAGCTCCTGGCAACACCAGGACAATAAGACATCTTTCTTATCCTCTCAGCCTGGTTTCTTCTGTCTCTTCTGGGTGACTTTGGGGTATTTAGAAGATGACAAGTCCAAAAGGCTGCTTCATTACTCTCCAAATTCAAATGGACCCTGGGCCCAGGCTGTGCCTCAAGAAAGGGGCATTTCCCCTTAACATAACTTCTCAAACCAAGGACTGAGAATCAGAATCCAATTTTATTTCTTGTGACAATGCTTTTCCTTCTAGGAGAATTTGCTAGACAGAAGGGCTGGTCTGCTCTTAACCACTCTGTCCCCAGTGGCCAGGGAAGTGCCTGTGTTTTTACTGGATTATGTAATCTATAAAATTAGCAGATTTCCAGACCTTAAGAGGACAGAGGCAGAGAGGAGCGAGTGATGGAGCACAGTTCAGATTCAGTGATGTTAGCCAGTGTTTCACACCCAGAAATCTGGGAGAGAGATAATTTTGGTAAGATTAAAGCCTTTTATGCCTGGGAAGATGCTCAGCACTTAAACGCCAGTGCTGTTCTTGCAGATGACCCAGGCTCAATTCCCGCATCTGCATCCATGCGGTGGCTCACAGCCAGCTGCAGCCATGCATTCAGGAAATCTGGTCGTGTCTTTCATCTTCCTGCACACCAGATATGTGCATGGTATACATACACACATATAGGCAAAACACTTGTACGCATAACAAAATAAATGTAGCAACAACACCAACAACATTTGAATGACTTAGAGCTAAGTAGTCATGGCCTGTTGGTACTGCAGTCTCTAAAGGGCCTACTAAAGTCTATGTGGAACACAGCTGGGGCTCTGGAAATGCTTGTTGAAAGTTGTAAGGGTTGGCCAGAAACCAGAGTCAGAAAAAAACAAACAACAACAACAACAAGAAAAAACAACAAAGAAAGCTAATATGCACGCTCATGAACATACATCTTAGTGGGACAGTGTCCAGGACCTGCAGCTTGCATTAATCCTTGAAATCTAATTAGTAATTTCCCCACTCATCCCCCTACCTTTAATTATTACAGGTTGCAACATTATCACTATTTTATGATTTTCCTTCTTTCATTGATTTTTTTTCTTTTTGGTATGTTGACTAGTAGTGACCCCTGGCTCAAACTGTGTCCTTTGCTGCACACATTTGTTGACTGAATCTACTTTTTTAAGCTAGGCTGAAGAAAGGCTGTGGGAAGGAGGACCATGCCAATTAGCCAAGTGTTCCTTCTTGCTGGACTCTGCACTGGGCATTGGTGTGTAAGCCTTTTAATAGTCTGAGCAAGTTGAGCTTCATCACTGGGGTTTAGAACCTTCACAAAGTCAAAGGGAGGAAGAGGGCCTGGGATCTGAACCTTTGCTTCAAATTTGCTTCCTGGGGTACACCAGGATCCTTCTAAGCATCGTCAGGGAACACAGGCAAACAGATTAGCAGTGGGTTGGTCTTTGAGATTTCCTGGCATTTCCCCAGGAAAATTCCTGTGTTTGTTAACTAATGATCCACTTAGCCTTCCCTCCCACTTGCTGTAGTCACCTGCTCTTGTCTATCCTGTTCACAAACAGGAAGTTATATTCATTTCTTGCTGTCATAATAGCCGCAATTGAAAAGATATTCTTGCTTTATGACCTGCGACACTTTCCCCAGCACATTTAGGAGAAATCAGGGCACATGAGGCTTGTGTATTTTCACAAGGATCAGTCCCTCTGGAAACGGCTTACTTGAGCTCATTTCATTGCGTCATCCACTTCATTGGCCTGGATGAGGCTTGCCAAGAGTCAGACATTTGTAGCAGAGTAAATTCGGAAATCCCAAGTTCGTTATTTCTTGGTTCCCGATCCTGGCACAGCAGCTGACCTCAAGATTCTTTGCAGGCAGGCCTATCCTTGTGGCTCAGGGAGGCTGCACTTAAAATTGCTATCAATTCATTTCTTTTCCTTCTTTCTTTGGGCCCAAGCAATACTGTGCCTTCTTCTTTAGGCTTTTATTGCTTTGTCTGTAAACAGGAGCTGCCATTGGCTATGTTTTATGAGAAGCAATGGATTTAAGATCCTGTATATGTTTAGGGGTGGCGTTACTCCTTTCCCCAAACACAGACACTTTGTAGGTGTGGTAGATCCATAGTTTGCTATGAACTCCACCTTTTGATAATGCCAATGTGTGAAGAAGCTGAATTGTCCACTTCAAACCCTCAGCTTGCTGTTGTTCAGTTGTTGTGTGGCATGAGGCTCAGACTGGGAGTCACCTTATACGCTGTGCAAGGGCTGTGGTGTCTGGCGGCATACACTATCGGGCTGGGTGAGGGAACAGGAGTTTGCCAAGCTAGTATGGTGCTCACTGTGGTGCAGGCTCGCGAGGGAGTGACAGTGTGGCCTGTGAGGTGTCCTGCAGCTTGGTCTTGTTCTGCCTTTGAACATACACCACTGTTGTCCCTGGCAGCTGCTCACAGCCTAACTTTTGAGCTAAGCCCCTCTTGTAGACGCCACTTTCCCTGGGGTTGCAGCAGGGGTGACTCCACTATGGGACAGACTTGGACACACTTCTTCCATCTCATCTGTTTGGGTCTTCTAGACAATGCTGGGGATTATGGGTATTGTCTACCTTCAAAACAAGAAAAACCTTGGGAAGATAAGAGTCCTGTCCAAGGCAGAGTGGGTAAGGAAGCCCTCTGGGGAGCATCCTGTCTTTCTGGATGTCTTGGAGTCTTGCAGAACTCCCATGACAGTGTTAGGCAGAAAGTGCATTCATTCATCCTTTCACTTCGTGGGCTGAGAGTCTGAGGATCAGGNTGTCTTTGCCAGGCACAGTTGGTACCTTTCCAGGAGGAAATAGAGCTAGCATTTATTGATCATTTAATGTGTTCCAGACTTTTCTGGTGTGTGAGGTACAGAAAATAGTGGAAGCTTGCAGGAATTATCAGAAAGGCAGAGAAATGAGATTAAAAGGGACTGGTGAGAATGTGAGGAGAGTCTGGGAGGACAGCACAGAAGGTGACAGGCAGAGCAGGAAGCCCTTACTGTCCAGGCGATCCACTGCACAGAATCTGGTACCAGTCTATCTATGCCTGGCATGGGTCCAAGATGCTCCAGCATCTTCTCTGCTGGGGCTGAGGGAGGATGACAACACACAGAGCCAGTGCACCTGTTCTGGAGCAGTGGAACCATTCAGGGCCCTGGAGGATACCGAACTATGGTCGATTGCAACTGACAAAGCGGTTTGAAGGGAGAGGTTGTGGTGATGGGCAAGATTGGAGTGCAGAAGGGAGTGCTGAGACATTCTTAAGGCCAAGAAAAGCTCCACAGCACCCAAACCTGCTCTTTGTCTTGCAAGGGCAGATTCCACAGCAGGTAGGGAAATTGTACTCTATGAAGTAATCTCCCAGGGAGGGAATTTCCCTGCTCAGCATGATGATGTAAGCTTGCTGTTGGCCAATCTCCACAATGCCAGACACATTACATACCCTGTTTCTAATAATCCACATATTATACAAATGCAAGCAGAGGCCAAGGGAAGGGAGATGACAAACTAGCTAGTGGCCAGTCTAGAACTTGGACTAGGTTTGAGATTTCAATGACTCATGGCCTTTCCAAAATGCAAATCAGCCTAGCTTCCCATAAATCTAAAGATCCTAAAACACTGCACTGCCTCTAGTTTTTTTAAAATAGGGAACACATCACACTTTGTTCAAGGAATGTTTATAAGCATTTCCCTCCTTTGCTGGCTCAGCTACCTGCCTCCCTTGCATGTTGGCAAGAAGCTCTACTTCTCAGCCCTTCCTGGGCTACTCCATGCATTTATAAATGCACACATGCTGGTGAGCTCTTCCAGGAACAAAGTGTCTGCTATTGTGTCTGCTGTGAGTCGCTTGGCTCTTTACACTGATCTGTGAGTGCTGGACTGTATCTGCTGCCCATGCATATCAAAGAGAAATCTCTCTGTGCCTCTGCAACCTCTAAGTCCATTGCCTGTGATACACATCACATCTTAGTTTAAGGATTATTCAATAATAAAAGTATTTCTTTCTCTTCAGCAGAGAGAGAGAGAGAGAGAGAGAGAGAGAGAGAGAGAGAGAGAGAGAG
>LOJH01018078.1:3088-21949 GCA_001685095.1 Ellobius talpinus
GTCATACACACAGAATATTGTATACATAATAATAAATAAATAAATATTTTTAAAGAATGTTCCCTTAAACTTTATTTAGAATAACCCATAGGTTTTTTTTTAAATCACAGTGATTCTTTTGGAAATGAAGCACCTGAACTCTAACAATAGAGTAAACCTAAGGGGCTGGAGAGATGGTTCAGCGGATAAGAGATGGTTCAGTTTCCTTGTTTTGTTTTCTTGAGAGAGGGTTTATCAGTAGCTTTGGAACCTGTCCTGGAACTCTCTCTGTATACCAGACTGGCCTCAAACTCACAGAGATCCACCTGCCTCTGCCTTGACAGTTCAGTTTCTAAAGTCAGATGGCCCATAACCTCCTGTAACTTTAGCTCCAGGGGGATCCAGTGCCTCAGACTTCCACAGGCTCCTGCATTCATGAGCATATAACCACACAGACACATAGATATGTAATTAACTAGATGATGTCATCTGTCATTTATGCTGGTGAAGCTTTTCCAGTAGTTCAGCAACAGAAGTGTACTGGCCTAAGGGTCTTCTGCCCTGCCTGAATAAAAAGTAGGTAAGGAGTTTATTCAGTATGGCCAATTAGGAAGAGAGACAAAGAGATCCAGTGGGAACCTCCCCCTCCCACTCCAGTCACCAGTAAGGAAAGGGCTGGAGATATAAATAGCTGGTCCAGGCTATGGCATGGTCTCACATCATTGGCCCACCATTGCCTAGGCATTGCCTGACAAGTTAGAACTGCATGAGATCTATTTATGAGAGAAAATTCCTTCTTTGGCTAGCCCCAGACTTCAGCATTTTTATTCTCCCAACATGAAGTTCTCTGGGGTACTCAGAGAGGGACAGAGGTGTGTGATATCCTCATTTTTGCCTTGCCTATCACTCTTACCATTAGATTTAGATAAAGAAGCACCTCAATCCTGTGGGGTTCAGTAAGGATACAAGTGAGTCATTGCAGAGACTTTGCTTTAGTTTCAGGTCAGAGTTCAGAGCCAGTAATTTGGCTAGTTAAAGGCAAAAATTTAGAGAGCTTCTCTACGAATACATGAGGAAGTCACAAGATAGATTTATGAGGCAGGATAGGGAATCGCTAGCCCTGGGTAATGGTATTAGGGACAGGTCAGAATGCATATGAAGCAAAGGGAAGGAAGCATGTGTGCCAATCAAAAGAACCAGTGCTGAGGGTCTGACCTCACAGGGCTCTAAGCCCCATCCTCTAGCACTGATTATTGAGTTAGAGTTCTGCTCTGGAGCCAGGAGTCTCCAACCTCCAGCCTCTGCCTCCCTGTCCCTGAGATTAAGGATTTGCATACCTGCTTCTGTTCTGGTGGTTTTGAGAAGTAAGCCCTGGCTCTAGGTGAGGCCTTGTCTTGTGGCCAAGTCCTCTAAGAGTAGAATGACTTGCTCGCTTTGTAAGTGTGAGTAGTCTTGGTAAAGACTGACTTGTGGTTCTTATTCTAGGGATAAAGTAGCAGTTCTTCAGGCACTTGCAACCACAGTGAACAGGGTAAGTAGGATTTTTTGATTAATAACACATTAAGTGTTATAGCTCTTTATTCAGAATTAAACTATAGTGTATCTAGAAAAATTTTTTTTTACAATCTAACCCAATCCCTCCTTTTGGAAAATGGGAATGCAAGTTTGTGAAGTGACCAGCCTAGGTCTGGCTAGGATGTAATGCTCATGGAGTGTTTTTACAGCATACGATAATTGTTTGTTTTGTCTTGTTTCAAGAGACAGTCTTTCTGTAGTCCTTGCTGTACTGGAACTTGGTATGTAGAGCAGGCTGGACTCAAGATCACAGAGATCCTCCTCCTGGCTCTGCTTCCCAAGTGTTTTACTTATATGTATACAGTGTTCTGTCTGCATGTTTGCCTGCACGCCAGAAGAGGGCATCAAATCTCATTATAGATAGTTGTGAGCCGCCATGTGGTTGCTGAGACTTGAACTCTGGTCAGTGCTCTTAACCTTTGAGCCATCTCTCCAGCCTCAAAATTTATTTATTTTATGAGCATTGGTGTTTTGCCTGCATATATGTCTGTGTGAGGGTGTCAAATGCTCTGGAACTGGAGTTACAGCAACTTGTGAGCCACCCACCATGTGGGTGTTGGAAATTGAACCTGGGTCCTCTGCAAGAGCAGTCAGTGCTCTTAACCGCTGAGCCGTCTCTCCAGCCCCAGAGTGTTAGGATTTTTAAGGGCTTGTACTGTCATGCCTATCAAAATTGCTATCAGTAATTTTTAAGTTACTGGAAAAGCTATTTGACATGCTTGTTTCTAAAAAGGAATGAAATAAAAATTAATTAAAAAACAGATGCTTGCTTCTGAGGGATTTGGTAACCAAGCAGAGATGTTGTCTTAGTTCTGACTCTGGGACTTGGGTCCTTCCTGCTGGTGATAATACACTGGTCAAAATGCAGATCTTATATCAGGTGTGGTGGTACATACCTTTGATCCCAGAACTTGGGAGACATAGGCTGGGTAGGGAGCTGGAGTTCCGTAGCTCCTTAGGCCTCCAAAAGGCACACACACAGTTCTAAATAGCATTTCAGACGCTTATTTACAGACAAATGAACTGCTCAATCACTGTCCACCTGATTAATTGGGGCAGGGTCTCAACTGAACCAAGAGCTTGCCTATAAAGGTTGGTTTAGCTAGCCAGTATTCTGGGAATCCCTTGTCTGTGTTCTGAACACTAGAATTACAGGAGGACTATCTCAGCCATCCAGTACTTAAAAGTTCTGTGGTTCATACTTGCATGGCAGGTGCTATATCTACTTGGCCATTTCCTAGCCCCTGGAAGAGGAACTCTCTTTTAGGTGTTTTTTTTTTTTCCCAAGGCAGTTTCTTTGTAGCCTTGGCTGTCCTGGAACTTGCTCTTTAGACCAGGCTAGCCTCAAGCTCAAAAGATGCACACCCCTCCCCTGTCCCCCACCAGTACTGCAATTAAAAGTGTACACCACTACCTGGTAAGAAGGAACTCTTCAGGGAATATGCATATGGATGCATAGTGGCTGTGCTGTGAAAGAAATCTTATTACAGGAAACTGTCAAGGGACTAGTTAATTCAGGGAGTCCTTAACTAGCATTTAAAACTGTGATAGTCCTAACTGACAACAGACTGAACTCCTAAGAAATAAGGCGGAGGGATTAGCACAGTGCCTAAATGCCAATTAATTCTGTGAAGCTCTGGGTTCAATCCCTAGTACCAAGAGAAGAGAAAATCTTGTAGGATGGAGCCATGGGGATTTGTACTTACTTGTTTTAAGTTGTGCATAATTTGGGGGAAATCTTTTGACATGTATGTTTTTTTCTATATATATGCAGACATATGACCATACATATTCCTGTTTCATATATTACATATGTTTCATATATTACAGAATTTGTGATCATCAATAAAGCTTAGAGAGTTTGAATGAAAATCTAAAAAGCTGTGCATTTCCACAGGACCCCACAGCTGTACCTTATGTATATCAAGATGACCCTTACCTCATCCCAACCTCTACTGTGGAGTCGGTGAGTGCTGTTATGAAACTTCAAATAATTTTAAGACCCTTACTAGTTTGTGCAACAGTATGTAAATAGTTGAATTATTAAAATAAACCTTGAAAAGCTTATACATGCTGACAAATGTTAGGCTCTGAATCTTTTACCAAAAAAGTATTTAAGTATTGTCTCTGAAGAAAGTTTTGGTTGTAATTTTTCTTTTATTAAGGTCTTAACTAACACATAAGGAAACCATTTGTGTATGTGTGTGGGAGGTGGGTGGGTGGTGTAGGTTGTGCTGTATATAAAATGTGACCTGAAATTGTCATGCTCAGAAGTGAGCTATGTGGTGTATTGTAACTTGGCTTGTAATTGGAACTTCTTGTATTATTGCACTTTTTTTTTCTGGGGGGAAAGGGAGTAATTTTTGCTGAGGGTGAAGCTTTGCTTAAGTCTAAATTTTATGTAAGTGCTAATTTGTATTTAAATCTCCCCCCCATGCAGCGTTCATTTTTATTGGCAAAGAAGTCTGGGGAGAATGCAGCAAAGTTTATTATTAATTCACATCCCAAATATTTCCAAAAGGATGTAGCTGAGCCTCATATACCGGTAAGGAGAAGTGATTGTGTGTTTTACATACTTAGATGAATGCAGATTAAATCACACTTCCATAGTTGATTTAGCCATTTTAGTGCCCTGGATGCTGGAGTGAGAACATTTGCTAACCTTTTAAAATTCTTCCTGTGTGATTCTTAATGCTACTCCTGAGTCTTCTCCTCTGTGACCATTCCTTTTCAGGGTCCTCTAGTGGCATTTCCTTATAAATGTTTATCTTTATGATGTCTCTGCTCCTTTTTCTGTTTTTACAGTCTGTACTTGCTGTTTTGGTCATCCTTGCACTCCGTAAATATTGCCATGTATCTTGACCAGGTTTCTCTTCTTGGGGCTTGAGGCTGTGCTTGTGACTCTCCCTTGTTTGTATGCAGTGTTAGTGTCTGCCACTGCAGTCCGTTCCTTCTGCACAACAGTGAGCAAAATAGGTGCATCCTTTCCTCCCAGAGTCGCGAAAACGCCAGCCTCACATCTTGCTTACAGCCACTCACTTTCCCTTTTGTTCCCCAAACTCACACCCAGACCCAGCCTTCCTCCTCCAGCATGCCAACACGGTTGTGTGGTAAAGATCAAAACCCTGATTAAAGCGATGGCAGTTGTGGACTGGTTATTTGTTGGCTCACTTCTCTTCCTTTAAATTCTTAGCTGACAGTGTTCCTGTGCTTGGCTTTGGGGTCAATGTCACTGGAAGCCTTGCAGGGGTCTCTGCCTTGGAGATAGTGCCACAGCACATTGTACTAGAAAGAGCTGTCTCTATCTCTGGTTTTTAGTTTGTTTGTTTTATTTTGTTGTTGGTGTGGGGGGGTGTTAATGACAGAATGCATGGCCTGTGTAGGCTCCCTGCCACTACTTAGACACCTGTATAGGTTGCTTTTCCTGTTGTGACAAAATACATGACAAGAAGCAACTTAATGAAGGAAAGGGTTGGTTTAGCTTAGTGTTTAAGGAAATTACAACCCATTGTGTGGGGTCAATGTTGCAGCAGGAGCAGCAGGCAGGTGGTCAAACTGGAACTGCAAGCAGGGAGCAGAAGCCTCGTGTCCCAGTAGTTGGCTCACTTTCTCTTTATATGCAATCCAGATCTTGTATGGAATGATGCTGCCCACATTTAGGATGGATTTTCCCTCCTCAAGAACTTGATCTAGAAAATCCCTCCCCCAGAAACTTGACTTTTTAGAGATTATTGATTCTGTCAAGTTGACAGCATTAACTGCCACTACTGACTCTGATAGATTAAGTACTTTGATGGAAGAGAATTCCCCCCCCCACAGAATCCCTAATGCCTAGCCTAGTACCTGGAGTAAAGTGGTACCTACTCCAAATATATTTGAAAAATTAGTGAATGAGCTACAATTAAGATACCTTGGTGGTATTGAGTGTTCAGAGGAAAACCAAACTCCAGGCAACAGTTTTGGCTTTTAGAAACTCATATGCTCTGGTGACTTTAACCAAGATAGGCAGTGAAGGAGGAACAAAAAGTTTTGGGTTTGGGGGTGTACTAGCTGGCTTTTTGTGTCAACTTGACACAAGGTAGAATCATGAGAGAGGAAAATCTCAGTTGAGGAAATGCCTCCATGAGATGTGTGGCATTTTCTCAATTAGTGATCAGTGGGGTAGGGCTTGGCCCATGGTGGGTGGTGCCATCCCTGGACTGTGGTCCTGAGTTCTATAAAAAAAAAAAAGCAGGGTGAGCAAGTCGTGTGAGGCAAGCCAGTAAGCAGCACCCCTCCATGGCCTCTGCATTAACTCCCGCCTCCAGGATCCTATCCTGTTTGAGTTCTTGTCCTCACTTCCTTCAGTGGTGAGCAGCAACATAAAAGTGTAACCCAAATGGACCCTTTCCTTAACTTGCTTTATGTTCATGGTATTTGTCACAGCAATAGGAGCCCCAGCTAAGACAGGGGCCGCGGGTATTGTTGTTCTTTGTCTTTTCTATTTTCAAGACAGGTGCTCACCAAGTACTCTGGTTGGCCTGGAACTCAGAAGAAATCCACCTGCCTCTCCTTGCAGGGTGCTGGGTTTAAAGATGTGTTCCACCATGCCTGGCTTTATGTTTCATTGTTTTGTTTTGGAAGCAGGGTTTTTTTGTTTGTTTGTTTGGGGTTTTTTTTTGTTTTTTTTGTTTTTTTTTTACTGGAACCAAAGTATTCAGCTTCAACCTGGGTTTGAGACCGTTGGTTGGAAATGGGGTCTTCAAAGTATGGATTGGATGTTTATGATTGAATATTTTAAATTTTTCATAAAGTCAGGAGATGATTAAGTAGTCTTCTCTGTTCAGGTTGAAGTTTATTGGCCTTTCTTGTTCATTTGTTTTGATTTTGGTTTTTCAAGACAGGATTTCTCTGTGTAGCCTTGACTGTCCTGGAACTTGCTCTGTAGATCAGGCTGGCCTCAAATTCACAGAGCACCGAGGTCTGCCTGGCTCTTCCCCTGCAGGACTGGGGTTAGATTAAAGGCATGCACCGCCACCCATCCAGCTTCTTGTTCTTATCTGTATATTTTATTTTACTGTTTGGATATAAGTGGTATGTAGTAAGGAAAACAGGAACTGGAGCCATGAATTTTTTTGGTGTGTTGGTGCTAATAGCCCCATCCTACTGTGAACCTATTTCCTTTGCCTATTTGTCATCATTTATTCATCTTGTTTTCTAGTGCTTAATGCCAGAGTCCTTTGAGCCTCAGATTGAAGATGTGAGTGAAGCTGCCCTGAAGGAACGGATCAGACTCAGGAAAGTCAAGGCTTCTGTGGACCTCTTTGATCAACTCTTACAAGCAGGTGACTCCCCTCAGTCAGAGCCCCTCTTGGAACACAGCCATTTGATAGGATCCAAGTAGTATTAAGTAAAAATGACCAATAGTGTTTACTTTGCTTGATGGTGTTGTTTCTGTTTTAAGTAGTGTAATATACATAATTCATTTTCTGCTTTAGCTTCATACTGAAGCTGTAAGTGAAGCAGAACTGAAGGCTTATCCTTTTGTTTTTGTCCTGTGCACTGGTAAAGAAAGTACATGTTGATGATTATTCCTTGGCCTCCTTTTTTTTAACATTAGGTGTGAGAAGGCATGGCCAAATAAATCAGAAATATGCTGGATGGTGGTAGCGCACGCCATTAATCCCACACTTGGGAGGCAGAGGCAGGACAGCCAGGGCTACACAGAGAAACCCTGTCTTGAAAAAAACAAAACAAAAACCAGAAATATTTTAATTTTTGTGAGTTTTGTTTACATGTATAGCTGTACATGTGGGCCTGTTGCCCGAGGAGACCAGAAGAGGGCATCAGATCCTCAGTAACTGGAGTTAAAGATGGTGGTTATTTTGCCACCATTTTGGGTCCTGGGAATCAAGCCAAGTCCTGTGGAAGAGCATTGAGTGCTCTTAACTGCTGAGCCATCTCTTCAGCCCCAGAGTAGTATTTTAAAAGATTGTTCAACTGGGATCAGAGACTTGGACATTGATGTGATTCTGTTTCACTTAGTAACCTAGATAAAGGCCATGTAATGTTTCCAAGTGTCTAACATCATGTTGTGCTTTGAGTTAGATATGGAAAACTCTTTTGGTTTTTTTGAGATAAGGTTTCTCTGTGTGTCTCTGACTATCCTGGAACTCACTCTGTAGACCAGACTGGTCTCAAAACTCACAGAGATCTGCCTGCATCTGCTTCCATGAGTGTTGGGATAAAAGCCATGCACCACTATTGACTGGCTAGATCTGAAGAACTTTATAGGAAATACAATTCTAGATATTGTGGCTGGAAGCTACAGCGAACGTACATGTGGTCACCTCAGAGGCAACCATTATCATTAAACTTTAGGAGTCTGGAATGCTGTTTAATGAATTAGAATAGAAGAAATGAAAATGTGGGAAATCATTGAAAATTTGAACCCAAAACATTCTCTCATGCCCTTCAGGAATTTAGGTGGCTTTCTCTAGTATCTGACACGCACCTGAAGGACGACAGCAGATAATATGTTGGTGAGGTTTTTCTGCTTTCTGAGTGTGAGCAGTGCTTGGTTGGAATCTGGATTGCACTCCTCGGGGATAGTGGTATAGGTGTGTGCAGCCCCCTCAGTAAATTCTTTTGGGGTTTTTGAGGCAGGGTGTCATGTGGCTTAAACTGGCCTTAAACACTTTGTAGTCAAGGATGACCTTGAACTCCTTCTGCCTCAGTGTCTGAAATGCTGGGTTGTAGGTCTGGGCATTATACCAAGCTTAATAAATTGGGCCTTTAACCTTTAAAAAAATACTTCTTTTTGGAAAAAGATTATATATTTTTTCTATGTATGGGTGTTTTTCCTGCATATATGTAAGTATGGCTGTCATGTGCTTGCCTGCTATTTGTGGAGGTCAGAAGAGACTATTGACTCCCTTGGAACTGAAGTCATGGATGCTTGTGATCCACCATGTGGGGGTCAAAGTTCAGGTCCTCTGCAAGAGCAAAAATGCTCCAGGCTGCTGAGCCATCTCTCCAGACCCCTCTTTTCTTTTCTTTGTACTTTCTCTGTAAAATGAGTGCTAACATGGGAGTCATTTTGAGCAGTAGGTTTTTGGTGGGTTTTGTTGTGGATTTTTGAGGTGCTAGGAATCAAATGAGTTGTTTGTTTTTAAGATGATTGTGATTGTCCATTTGTGCTAGTCGTTCTTAGTACAGTTTTACTGAAGGCCTGAATCCAGTTGGGATAATGTGTATATTCAGTGGATCTATCTAAGGGAACTAAGTGGAAATTGACCTGGACCCACAGGTCATTCTTCAGTGACAGGTTCCAGAGAGGAAAGGCCAAGGGGTCAGAAAGCAGAAGATACCAAAACTGGGGTCAAAAGGTCTCACACAAGCTGTGTCTTATGGCAAACAAGTTTATTAAGAAACAGCATCTTACATATAGTTTGCAAGGGGACAATGGGACAGAATCACCAGAAAGCCATCTTGGGTTATATTGGTTAATTGGTAACGTGGTAGTAGGGATTAAGTATGTAGCCAAATAAGCCACCATTAATAGAAAAAATGAAGAATTTTATCTAACAGGCTTTCTTTGGCTCTTTGATATTTGAAGGTTTCTTTCTCTTTTTTTCTCCTAACCGCAGGAACCACAGTCTCTCTTGAAACAACTAATAGTCTCTTGGATTTATTGTGCTACTATGGTGACCAAGAGCCCCCAGCTGACTATCCATTTCAACAAACTGAGCATACAGAAAACTTGGTAAAAAAAAAAAAAAAACTTGGCTTTTTGTTTGTTTCTAAAATAATGTTTTCTCAAAATGGGCCAGGGTTCTGTGCCATATGTCAGAGTAGTAAAGGGCCTATACTGAGAGAGCAAAATAGCCTTCAATAAGCAGTGATTGATGAAGAAAGGCACATATAAACATTGGTTTTTATTCATTTTTAATCAGTGTATATTATACAAAATGATGTGTTTTATTATGACATTTCATCGATGTATACACTGTATTTTAATAATACTCCTCCCCCTTACCCTCTCACCTTTCCCAGTGGTCTCTTTCATTTTCCCAAATAACTCCCTTCTACTTTGTTCTTATGAGGAAAAACAAGCAACGTCTGCTTTTCTGTCTATATATAATCTCTAGTTCTACCCATTTTTCTACAAATGACAGAATTTTGATCTTTATGGCTGAATATGTGCCACACATTTTTGGGGGAGGTGAACCTAGGGCCCTACACATACCAGATAAGTACTGAATCATGGAACCCTTTCTCCAGCACCTCCTCCCCACTTTTGTTTGTTTTTGAGATACGGATCTTGCTAATGTGCTTGGACTGCTCTCTTTTTTGTTTGTTTTTTGAGACAGGGTTTCTCTGTAGGTTTTTGGAACCTGTCTGGAACTCACTCTGTAGACCCGAACTCACAGAGATCCACCTGTCTCTGCCTCCTGAGTACTGGGATTAAAGGCATGCCCCACCACTGCTCGACTGGACTGCCCCTTAAATTCATATTCTGCATGCATCAGCCTCCTAAGTACCTGGGTTGCAGGCACCACCGTTAGCTCTAGCTATACATAGCTGGGTGCGGTGCACACCTTTAATCCCAGCATAGAGGCAGAGGCTGGTAGATCTCTGCATTTGAGGCCCACAATAGCCAGTGCTACAGTTCAGCTATTGTAAATGGGGCCATAGTAAGTATAAGTGTGCAGGTATCTTTACAATATGTAGTTTTTCAGGCATATACATGCATTGTTGAATGGCATAGCTGGATTGGATGCTGTTTTGAGGAAACTTCATGCTGATTTCCGTAGCAGCTCCATTAGTTTTGTGTCCCCACCAGCCATGAGTATTTAAGGATTCCTTTTATCCTGCAGCCTTACCAACATTTGTGACTAAGGTGAGGTAGAATCTCAGTATAGTTTTGATTTGTGTTTTCTTAATGAAACAATTACATTAATTTTATTCTACTTAGCAATAGTTTATCTTCATGTACTATATACTCAGGCAAAGTTTTGGTCAGAAACGTTTGATCCAGTCCTCTGTCACTATGGTGACATTGTGTTGGGTAATGATCAAGGAAAGCTTCTGTATTTTGTCACTGGTTCCCCTTTGCTCAAAAGTTGTACATATAGGGCCAGTGAGATAGTTCAGCAGGTAAAAGGCACTACACAAGCCTGAGAACCCCGAGTTTGGTGTCTGGAGCCATTGTAAAGATGTTACGAAAGAACCAACTCCTCAGAGTTGTCCTGTGATCTCCATGTGTGTGCTATAGCATTTGCAGGTCCGTACTGAACACAGTGAATTTTTAAAATTTATGCAGATGTGGGCAGAGGAGGGAGCATACTGGGCTTAGGCCAAGTGTTGCCTGTAGATGGAATAGTAACTGTCAAACCTTGAGGGTTTTATTTCTAGAAATAGATTTCAAGGGATCCTTTGTATCTGGTATATAGATGTGTGTATGAAATGTTTTTCTAAACTGGTATGGATTTATGCCTGTATGTGCAAAGATCCTGAAAACAGTGTAGATAGCTAATAGCAGGTGATGATGGTGAATCTGTTGAGCTGTCAGGATAGCCCTGATGGTATGGAATGATTCATCCTGGAAGTAAGAGGTTACTGAGTATCCATAATTAAAAATCCCCAATCCAAATTTTATAACTGAAACACTCCAAAATGTGAACTTTTTGACTATCTACTAAATGGGAACTTCCACACCTGGCCTTATATGATTTCATTCTTTTCAAAAATTCTTCATGAAAAAAAACTTCATGTTGTATGTATTTGGAGGATAAATTTCATGTTTAGTCTATACACTCTTGGATAGGGGTTCAATCTTTGTTATTTTTCTAAAAAAACATTTTTTCATTTGCAGACGATAAAAATATTTTAAAAGTATTTCTCAGTAATGATATTATGGACTGTTTCTGTTCTTTGTCCACTAATTGTGGGTAACTTCCCTACATAGTAACTAGTGTTGTAAAGTGCTCAAGCAGTAAGTCATACCTGTGACCTTGAAAAGCGTCTTCTGAGCCCTGCCAGACTGGCCCCCGTTACCAGCCTTGCTCCTGAAATAGCTGGCTGCCTACAGAACTAACCCTGGCTTCTGCAAATGCCAGTCAGGCCTCTATGTTTGCCTCATCCCTGACACTTGGTTTATAAGTAAGGACAGAATTTCTAGTTTTAAAAGGTCTAGTATTAGACATTAATGTCAGTATCTCTTGCTTTCACCCCATGTGTGCAGTATTTTTCTGAGTCAAACCAGTGTTGGGTTCTGTAGAAGCACATTGAACTTTATTTTCTTTTCTGCTTTTTAACCCTAGGCAGGCCACAGAGGGCATTGTCTTTGTCCTATCTCTAGATGATCTCTTGTTTAAGAGCTGACTTTGCTTTCCTCAGTGTTCACTGATTTTCACACTGAAGGAATTCACTGTGGGTGGGAGCATTTTCTTGCATTTCTCGTTGCCTTTTGCTGATTTATTTCCCTTAGTTTTCTGAATTTTCTTTGCTTTTCTATTTTTTTAAGTAGTCCACTAGCAAATATTGTCTTACCTTTTATTTCATCCATTCTAGGAAGAGGCTACAGAGGAAAGTAATCAGACATCCAAGATGAAGACTATTCCTTGGAAGTATGTTACTCGTTGAGAATCTTATATTTTGGGGATTTTACAGTCCTCTGGAGTTGCAATCCTGAAATGTTCTAAACAGATTTTCCCCCCTTCATTTTACAGATGTATTCTACAATCTGTCTTTATATTTTAGACCTTTTGTCTTTTCTGTGTGTATCTGTGTGTGTCAGGGTTTCTCTGCAGTTTTTGGCTGTCCTGGAGCTCACTATGTAGAGCAGGCTAACCTTAACTCAGAGATCCTTATGCCTCTTGAATGCTAGGATTAAAAGTGTGTGCCACTTCACCTGGCTTATTAGTTATTGTTATATTCAGGATTTTACCTACATAGCCCAGGCTAGCCTCAAACAGACCATTCCTGCTTTTGCTCCCAAGGCCTGGTATAACAAGTGTACAACATCACTTCTGGCTTAGACTTGTAAGAGTGTTAACTCCTGCCACCATACAAAACCCATTTAGAGTTTGACCTGGTTGTCCTTTTTGTTTTTCCTCTGTTTTAGTTTCATTAATAGTGCTGCCTTGAGATGTAGATCCCTAATTCTGAAAGAGTTTGTGTATGAGAAATAGTTTTTTAAAAAAAAGTAAATAATACTCATGGTTGAATGTTTATTTAGAAAGTGCATAAAATAAAAATAAGTACTCTGTGTGGATGTATAGAGAAGAATGGCTGCTGTTAATACCAGAAATTGAGATCCGGAGAGATGCTCCATAGAGTATTTCCTGTTCTCTAAGATGGCTTGAGTTCCCTTCCCAGCACCTGTAGTTCCAGCTCTGGGCAGTCTGCCCTCTGTGGCCACTAGCACACGTGACACACATTGAAACAGATGACAAGCACATGGACTTTGTAGGAAGATCTTGGCTTATATCGTAGTTCTGTCCAGTTTCTTTAGATTAGGAAATATAAAATTGAGTATACAGGAAAATGTATATAAAGTGTATCATTTTCTTTTCCTCTAGTGGAGGTGCAAAATCGTTCACATTCGAGTCATGCTTGCCTTGGGAATTCTGTATCAGGAGACAAGAAGTGGGGTGGGGAACGGAGGAGATCCTGCACTGTGTATCTTGTCTGCAGAATTTTTCTTTGCCTGGGGACCATGAGCTATGGGACAACTGCAGACCTTTGACCCTCCATTTTTGAGATAATCCTGTCACGCTCTTCTGGGTGGTAGAATGGTTATGAAGAAAATGGTGGCAGTTACTACTAGTTTTCCCATTGCCTCTGGTTCATTTTCATTCTGTTGTTTCTAGAACACAAAACAATGCTGAGAGAGTCTTTGCTCTAATGCCAGAGAAGAATGCACACTCCTACTGCACAGTGATCCGAGGGATGGTAAAGGTACCTTCCATTATTTATTTTCATCTTGAAGGTCTATTGAGTTGGTGATTCTTTTCCACCCTTATACTAACATGGTTGGGAAATGCCTGGGATCCTGGGTGTATGGGGGTGGAGTCGGTTCTAAACAGGGTGTCTGTTTGCTTCATACAACTTTTATAAACATAACTTGAAAACAGTTTTTCTTAGACAGGGTCTCAGTTTGTAACCCTGACTGGCGGGGTTGTTATGCAGACAAGGCATAAATTCACAGCAATATGTCTGCCTCTGCCTTGTCATAAAAGGTGCTTCAATACCAAACAAAAGCTCTTTGCTTTTCCCACCCTCCTTCCCTCCTTTCTTTCTTTTTTTGAGAGACAGGCTTTCTGAAATTCCCCAGGCTGGCCTCAGGCTCAACAATTCTTTCCATCCTATCTCCAGAGTAATTGGGATCATGGGCATATACTACAGGACTTAGCATAATCATTTTATGTAATATCTTTGTGAGCCTATGCTCTGTCTGTAGCCTGTTAAATGAGGTTCTATTTATGACTCAAAATTTTTGAGCTTCTCAGCATCTCAGATGTTGGATTAGGGTTGAACAAGCTTTATTAAAGTTTCTGAGTTTGTTTTCTCTTTATTCATGTGTGTATGCTTCTGTCTGTGTCTTAAGTATTATATAGGAGTGGGTTGTTTATGCTTTTACGCATGCATGTACACATACTTTCATTGTATGCCTGCAGTTGATAGTAGACGGTGTGGATCCCTTGGACCCAGTTAACTACAGGCATGTGTGGGATTTAGAACTCTGGTTCTTGTGATGAGCACTCTTTTTTTTTAATGCTCTTAACAGCTGAGCCATCTCTCCAGCCCCCTAAGGCTGAGTTACCTCTTCCTCTTGAAGATCAGAGCTTTCCTGTGTGCTCTGAGATGTCTTAGTGTTATGTTGTGAGTTGTCTAACATGCTCTTGCCTCACCCTCAGTGTCACTCTTGTGACAGCTGAAAATGTCTCTAAAGCATTGCTAGTGTACCCAGAAGATCCCTACTGCACTAGGATGCAAGCCTCCTGAGAATTGGAGGCTCCTGTTTAGTGTATTCATGTTCCCTGCTGGGAAGATTTTGATGATGTTTTTCTCTCTCCAGCACCGAGCTTATGCACGGGCATTGAACTTGTATACTGAGTTATTAAATAACAGACTTCGTGGTGAGTTTGAGACTGTCTTCCTCTAAGACTGTGGTTCTCAACCTTCCTAATGTTGTGACCCCTTAATACAGTTCCTTATGTTGTTGTGACCCACCAACCATGAAATTATTTTGTTGCTACTTCATAACTATAATTTTGTTACTGTTGTGAGTCCTAATGTAAATATTGGATATCTGATATGCACCTGCAGGTTGAGAAACAATACTCTAATACGAATTGGTGGGATCTTTGAATTTTGTCTCGGTCATTGACCCGTGGTTGTTGTTTGGGGAGCTGTTTGACTTTTGCTGCCACACTAGTGATTAAGATGGGATTAGAGGTCTGGTTCTATGACCATTTTCTCTTCACTTCAGCTGTTTTGAAGTAAATTTCCAACCTCAGGTTTTGTTAAGGTACTTTCTTTTACAGCTGATGTATACACCTTCAATGCGTTGATTGAAGCTAAGATGTTTATGCCTGATGAGAAATTTGAGGACAAATGGAATAACATACTGGTAAGGAAACACCTTCATTGTCTTCCTGTCCCTTTGACTAAGAAATACAATTGCATTTCTGTGGTGGTCCCTTGCTTAAGAAGCCTCTCCATTGTGGGTTCCTAGGAGTACACTGATTGATCTCTGACTCCATAGGCCTCTCTGTTGTGGGGAGGAATACTGATTTGTCAGTGACTACATAGATAGGATGCAGGAAGAGTTGGGGCACTTAATGTCTAATTGATTTTATTGTAAGGTGCAAAGGTACATACCTACCTGTTGTAGAATTCTAACCAGGGAGGTTAAATTAAAATCACTTGAGAGATTTTTGTCAAAACATAGAATGTGTTTTTATATACCATGGTCACTTTTCATTTTAGTCTCAGTTTGGTGGAAGACTGCAGATCCCCTGTAGTGCATGATGGGATTTGGAGAGACAGACACGTTGAGCTATGACAGTGTTCAGAGGCTTTCTAGAAGATGAGATCCCTGGCAGGCAGTTCTTTGTCAGTTTTTGGTTTTGCTGGTTTTCTTTCAGAAAGGGTCTCACTATCTAGCTTTTACTAGCCTGGAGCTTGATATGCAAGCCAGGCTGGCTTTGAACTCAGAGATCCTTTGCCTCTGAATCTCAAGTGCTGGACTACCAAACCAGGCTGTTTGTTTTTTAATTATTAATTATTAAATTAGGAGTATAGTTATTAATTTGTTTCATATGTAGCCACAGAATTAAATTCTCAGTGCTTTGGCAGATTATGCTGGAGTAAAACAATTTCCTGTTTTGGATTCGCCCAGGATCTGCTGAAACATATGGTTGCACAGAAGGTGAAACCGAACCTGCAGACTTTCAATGCCGTGCTGAAGGGTCTCCGGAAGTTTTACTTGCTTGGAAGGCTGCCAGCCTTACAGACATTACGTGAAATGAAATACATTGGAATAGGTAAGGGTACATCCTGGGTCCTCACTGAAGATGAGGTCGGCTGGCCTCTGGTCTCAACCACAAAAGCAGGAAGTGTTTTTACCTTTACCATTACTTTCCTGTTAGGGTTTCCTTGTGGCAGGTGGAATTTCATGTGCAGTTGCTCCTTTTTGTCTTGGCATTCAACTCCAGATAAAATGTCTGATAAAATCTTTGCAAATATGTATATACTGGTTTTTGAACATTCCTAAACAATACAAGAAGTGTTTGCATAACATTTGTGGCATAACAGATGTTACTGGGATCTAGAAATGCTTTGACGTGCACATCAGGATGTGTATGAGTCACACGCAAATACATCACCATTTTATATGAGCATCTGAATAGCCGGGCATCAGGGGTCCTGGATACCAAGGGGTCTCATGCATACCAAGTGATAACTGTCTGATAGGCGATGCCTTCTATTTCGTATTTTTTACAGTAAATACAATGTTACTTTAACATTTGAAAAACTTTTTTGTAGTTTTCTTGATTTTAAAGGGAATTGATGACTTTGTTATCCAGTTTTAAATTCCAGCATGTTTTTCTAGCATAATTAGGTCTTCTAGCTCAAATTATGTGCTTAGTTTAAGATTAGTTAGTTGGGCATTGATTGACTTTGTGGTGCTTTGCTGTTGTCAGTAATAAATCGCTTGTATGGATAGTAACAAAGTGTTGTCTTTAGGGTGACTACCTTTTTGTGAGACAAACTAAGAATGTCTTCAAAGGAATAGAAATATCTTTTGCTTAAATGTTACCACTGTGCTTCAACTTTATTTTTGATAAGTGTTATTATTTCTCTTTTTTTCTATCTACTTGGTAATTTGAGAACCCTCACTTGCAACATACCATCATATTATTCATCTCTTTTATCAACGAGGTATGTATAACTTTACATTATTTTGATTTATATGAAAGTCATTTCTTTTGAGTTTATGTAATTGTTGTAGTACTTGCTCCTTATATGAATTAAGAATAGAGGCTGGAAAGGAAAGATGGCTCAGTGGCTGAGAACACTGTTACTTGAGAGAACAGTTCAGTTCCAAGCATCCATCCACGTGGTGCCTCACAGTCATCTCTAATTCTAATCCTCAGGGATCGATGCTTCTTCTGACCTCCAAGGGCCCCAGGCACGCATAGGCATACATACAAACAAAACTCCATACACATCTGGGCATAGTGGCGCACGCCTTTAATCCAACACTTATGAGGCAGCGGCAGGTGGATCTCTGTGAGATCAATACCAGCCTGGCCTACATGGAGAAACTCTGTCTTGAAAAACAAACAACAAGCATACACATAAAATTTTTTTAAAAAAATTAAAAATAGAGAACTCAGCCCTGCGTGGTGTTGGATACCTGCAGTCCTAGTGCCAGCACTTAAGAGGCTGAAGCAGAAGAATCAAAGTTGGAGGCCTTCAAGACAATTATTTCCCAAAAAGAAAAGAAAATTCACAAATTAGCATTTAGTTTGAGCAAAAGGTTACTCTTTAGAGTAGAACCCTTGATTGTGACATAAATGCAAACTGGAGAGGGCTGTAAAGTGTACTTTAGTTGCTTGTTTTTTTCTCTTTTGTTCCTTGGACTTTGATCTTCTGTCTTTTGTGGGGCCCACCACCCAGCTCCCAAATGAATCACACATGGAGGCTTATTCCAGTGTTTTAGATAGACACAGTAACACAGCTTCACATATGCTCAGTATAATAACTTAGTAGTCACGTATGGGTAGTTTCAGTATATTAAAGAAAATGTGACATTAGGGTTCAGCAACTATATTCTTTTTCTTTGTGGGTTCTAAGAATCAAACTCCATCATCAGGCTTGGCAGCAATTATCCTTATGTAACACCAAGCCGTCTTACCCCCCACAAATTACCCGCTCTTATTCTGCCATCCACACTCCTGTCATTCTTCCTCACAGTGGTTCCCTTCTACTTTCACATGTCATATATAAACAGAAGCATCTGTATAATGTGGGTTTTATGTGAAAAAGGAGTATAAGAGTTGTCTGACTTATTTTGCTTAATAGAGTGATCTCCAATTCTGTTTTCCTGCAAATTGAATCTGTTTCTCTTAAATAGAACTCCATCATATATTCCAGACCTAGTGTCACTTGTCTGTAATAATTTGAAAAATCAAAGCAGGCAGATCAGATAGATGTTGGGCCAGCATATGATATATGAGTGTCAGAAAAAGGGAGCGAGAGACCCTAGGAAGATAGGTCAGTTAGTAAAATGTTTGTTACACAATTGAAAAACTACAGAGTTTGATCCCCGAACCCAAGTGTGGTAGCACATATTTGTAGTCCCAACAAGAATGGTCAGGTGCTTCACCTTAGGGCCATCCAGCCTAGCCATTTTACCCTTACCTTGCTCTTGTCATTCCATTTTATCAAGCACCGAGACAGACCCTGTTATAAAAAAGGCAGATGGTTCAGTGGGTTAGGTCTTTCCAAGCCTTGGGAATTTAAATTGGATTCCAGAACTAGTGTGAAGCCAAACCACGTAATAAGTATCTAATCCCACCGTCCATGGTGAGACGGGAGGAAAAGATCATAGACTCCCCAGAAGCAGCTCACAGGTGAACCTGTGATTCCTAATCTCTGTACCTTAATGTTGAGATTAATAAGCATATTTCCTTTTCAGAAAGTTCTTGCCTATGCCATAGTTTTAAAGTGATGTCCCTTTGTAGTGATAGGGGAGCACAGGCCTACTTTTCGTCCCACCCAGCTCCTGCACGGCTAGCTTATACCCCGAAA
>LOJH01018079.1:368-13230 GCA_001685095.1 Ellobius talpinus
TTGATAAAGGCACTGGGACTTGTTTCTACTGCATGCACTGGCTTTTTGGGACCCAAGTATATTTGGATGCAAAGCTTCTTAGGCCTAGATGGGGCAGGGGGGCTTGGACTTCCCACAGGACAGGGTTCCCTGCCCTCTCTTAAGGAGGGAGTGGGAGGGAGGAGGGGAAGTGGGGGAGCTGGAGAATGGGAGGAGGGGAGGAGGTGTAAATTTTTGAATGGAAAAATAAATTTAAAAAAATGAAAAAAAAAAGAAAAAGAAGGAGGAAAAGATGTAAAGAGCAGGAGGATGGGATGAAATACTGTGCTCTGGACATGACATGATTCTTGCACTCATGATCTCACAGTGTTTGTGACTGCTTGGACAAGCTTTGCACAAGACTGTGCCTTATCACAGTTTATAATGGATGGAGGAATGGTGTCATTGCACCATTGGATAGTGATTGGTTGCTAGATGAAGGGGAGTCAGATTCCTCATTTTTGTGGCCATTGGTTAAGTTACTCTTGCTCAAGTAAATACCACCTTACTTTCTCATACAAATATATCTAACTAAATACACAGACACAGACATCAGTATGACACCAATAGAGGAGACCTTTTGGGAAGAATAAGGAGTTTCAATGGTGTAAAAGAGAGATCAGAAAAATAAGATTGGGTGAACATTACATTTTTATTATTTTTCATTTTCAAGCAGTTATTTCTTTCTGTGCCACACATAATAAATGAAACCTAATGATGCCTTCTTTCTCATTGTGACATGGAAAGATGGTGCAGATATTTCTCCATCTAGAATTCTTGCTGGGTACAGTTTAACTAAAGTTTGATCTCTGGTAAATTTTCCATGGAAATTGTTCAATTTTATTATGGTAACCTAAGAGCAATATGTACCAGTTAATTTATTTTAGCTTTTGTTTAACTGTTTGCTTGTCCAAAACCTCCCTATCACAGTTGTTGAGCAACGTAACAGAATATGGTTTTTGCCCTTAAGAGTACCTTGCCCTAAATGCTCAGTGTTACACTTGAGTCCCAAATACCTCAGTGCAATCCCAGTTGGCTAGAATAAAAACTTTGAATTGACTATAGATATAAAGCCATCAAAAGAACTCTTAAAAATTTAATAAGGGTGCTGAAGTGTAGCTTTCCACAACTGATGGCTTCTGGTGGGAGGGGAAGGAACTCAGTTCTATTTAAGAGGCAGGACACTGAGAATTTAACCATGCTCCAATGTGTGTCTATAGATAACATAAGTTATACATGGGTTTTTCTTCTAATTTTTTATTTTAACATTTTTTTTTGTGTGTGTGTTGGGAATCACAATGCAGATATAGAAGGACTGAGAAGTGAATGTGATCAGAGTGCATCATGTGAAATTCCCAAAGAATCAATAAAATTATTAAGTTGGAAAATAAAATCTTAACAAAAATTGAGAAGTTTCTGTATAACAAAGGTGAAAAACAAACAAATAAACAAATAAAAAAACAAAAACACTGGAGTGAAAAGATAACTCATAATGAGGAAAAGATATTTACAAAATGCAATACATGAAGGGTATTGATATTCATAATTTGCCTTTTCAAATTGAAAAGTTAAAAACCTAATTGCCCTAGTTAGAATGGTCACTAACAGAAGAAAACAATACTGACAAAACAAAAGAGAACATACAAAAAATACTGGTGAGGACTTGGGAAAGAGGAAAACTTTTCCCCACTGCTAGGATCGTAAGCTGCGCTGCCATTATGCCAATCAGTATGGGTGGATCTCAGTTAACTAAACATTGAGCTACTACCTGACCTAGTTGTGTCACTCACATGCAATACAGGAAACTCTCAACTAAAATATCAAAGAGGTGTTTTCATTTAACTAACTGAAGGCAGAAAGGGAAGCCAGGAGAAGGGAAAAGGGACACGGAGATATGGGAATGGGGGAAAGGAACAAGGAGAGCAAAGAGCAGTGTTGCATAGGTCTAAAAGCATCCTGAAGAAGCACATGCTTCCTAGACTAGTCTGAGATACTGACAACAAGTAAATTACAGAAAGAAAAGGGAAATCTGATGCACTTGGATAACATGTATGGGAGAGAAACATGTCTGGCTTAAATCCTTGTTTACTGTAGTCCTTTGAAGACCATCTGACTAAATTACATATTAGTATCTCCTCCAAATTGCCAGCAGTTGAAAATGCAATTTTAAAACCTAATTTTTCAGTATAAAACATCTCTAAAACTTTAAAAATTAGATTATATTGTCTTGTTATATACACATATATTCATTCATACATATGCATAAACATAAATTACTGTGTAAATATGTTAGTATATAAATCTGTTGTTTGATAATTGGACTATTTCATTTTATCCAAAAAAAGCTATGATTTACAAGGTAAGCTGTAGTTACTCTATTTTTGCTATAAGAGATGTGTTAGCCACAGTCAGGGATTGAGAAATTCCTCAAAGGTTAGACCTGCAGATACATCCTGAGTTGTCCATGCACTGAAATGTAACATTTTTGTTCCCATGGAAAACGCAAAGTATTAGTATTCAGAATTATTGGATCAGAATTTAAATATATGACTTTGCCATGACTTTAATGTGATTTAGATTATAAATTATAAAATATCATGTGGTTCAATTATACTACATAAATAATGGATAAGAACAAGAAAATTAGAAAAAATTGTCATATCGGCAGTTTTATAGGATCTAATTTTATATAATTAGGAAAAATTCTTTAAGGCAAATTTGTTTACATTGCTAACTGTATTGAGATTTTTAAAAAATGTGCTAAAGAAAATAATTTCTCATAGGTTCAGAAATGCCTCATAATCATTCAGTGAAATATATATTTTCCAGATGAGTAGTTAAGTTGTAAGTTAATTATTTTGAATTTTGCTTTTTCTGGGAGATGATGAAATACTTTAGCTACTATTTCTGATACAGATATATAGAAGTATCTAATTTTAATTCATTAAGACTATGCATTTCTATTATTAAGTATAATTTATATTATAAGTGGACCCTGATTAGAAAAGGATGCATTTACATTTACATATATATGTATACATATTAACATATATTTTAACTAATATATAATACATGGCTTCTTGGCAATTCTAAACTGAGGGAAGGGAGCCTTAAATTGTTAAAGATTAAATGAGACTTGATGTTCAGCAACAGTACTGACAATTTCATGGTTTTAATCTAAATAATGTTAGGTCTAGATTCTATTTTCCTTCTGGATCTTCTAGGTCCTATTCTTCATATGGCAATCCATTATATCATGACATTTGATATATCATCAAAAAACCCTGTACCTTCAGAAGTAAAAATGATATGCCATTTGCCAAATCAAATGAGAATCTTCATTCATTGGCTGCTCTTCAAAATGCTCATTTCAAAAATCTATCCCTCGCCTAAGGTCTGCAGTTGTTTCTGTCTTTGTCTAACTCTCCCACAACTTCCTCCCACTTCCTGCTTCTTTCTCTGTTTATCCCTTAACTATACCCTAGAGCCATTCTGCCCTCATGTCTTCTCTCCTCTCTAACCTGTGGCTCTCGGGCTGCTTTGGTTCAAGTTCATTAGAGAGTTTGAGATATTATGCGAATTCATCCCCAAATCAAAAAATTCTTAAAAATAGAAACATATGTAAAACAGATATTTAAAATACTAAGCAAAACTCGATGGGTTCTGCAGAAACCAAGTATAAGTTGGTCCTTATGAAGATATTTTACAACTGTGTAGATATGTGTCATATTTGTGACTAGTCTCTAATGTATTACTTTTCTTTCTCAAATTGCACCCATAATAGTCAACTTTCACTGAGCTCCTCTGTCTGTTCAGGCTGATAAATGAAGCTCAGAGTATACCTGCAAGTAAATGGTCCCACATTAAAAAGCTTGCTATGTGTTTTGTTTAGTGGTCCCATATCCACTTTTAAATATAGCCTCCTTTGTTACACCCTTTTTGAAAAAGTACATTTTTAGTTTTTGCAATTATAATATAATTACATCATTTCCCTGTTTCTAAACTTTTCTATGTATTTCCTATCTTGCTCATGTTCAAGATCATAGCCTTCTTTTCTTTAATTGTTGTTATTGTTATTACTGTTGTTATATATGTATAGTCATAAGTACATAAATACAAGCTGTTCAGTTTATATAATATTACTTATATGTATATATTCCAGGCCTGACTATGTGTTATTGCAGGATCAATTGATGTGATCTTCCCTAGAGAAGGCTATTTCTTATGCTCTCAGCATTCCTTAGCTGCTATAGTTCCTTGTCTAAGGTTCAGTTCTTTTGAACATTCCTGGTCCCTATTAGCTTGTATGTTGCTGTCTTCCTTGTTCAGGTAATACTTAGGAAGCCATGTTGGTGAGCCTAAAACTTCTGTTGGATTGCATGACAGAACAGAATGAATATTATTAACATAATGTTTTTATTGATCCTTTCAGAATTTTTAAATCCTCCTACTCCTTGCATATCTAACCCTCAATTTCCCACAACCTCCCTACTTCATGTCCTCTTAATTTTTCTATTTTTCTTTGATTTTTGTTGTTACACATATACATATTGTTCTAGTTAAGGTTACTATTACTATCACATAATGCCCAGACAACAGCAAAATGGAGAGGGAAGGATTTATTTGGCTTATATTTCTACATCATAATCCATCATTCAAGGATGTCAGGACAAAAAACTAAAACAGGTCAGGTACTAGAGGCGTGAACTAGAGGAATGATGTTTATTGACAAGTTTTCTATAAATTGCACAGTCTACTTTCTTAAATAATGTAAGATCACCAGTCTAGGGGTGCTACCACCCACTGGGAGCTGGATGATTCCACATCAATCATCAATTAAGAAAATGCCCTAACCTCACAGACTCTGGACAGACAACTGGGAGCCACCTTGGGACTGAACTAGACCCTCTGCATGCTATTGACAGTTGTCTGGCTTAGTCTGCTTGTGGGAACCCTGGCAGTGGGAGCAGGATTTATCTCTGGTGCTTGTTCTGGCTTTTTGGAGCCCATTCCTTGCTCAGTCTTGATGCAGGGGGAAGGGAATTTGGTCCTGCCTCAATTTGATGTGCCAGGCTTAGTTGACTTCCCACAGGAGGCCTCACCATTTCTGGGGAATGGATAGGAGGTAGGTGGGGAGCAGGAGGAGGAGAAGGAGAACTGTGGTTGATAAGCAAAATGAATAAAAATTAAAAGAAAATGCCCTAAAGGTTTGCCTGAAACCCAGTCTTACAGAGGCATTTATTCAACTGAGGTTATCACTTCTAAAATGACCCTAGCACATGTCAAGTTGACATAAAACTAGCTAGCACACATAAATGACAATATGCAAGTACATTCCACTGGGTTCATTAAGTTTTGTTTATATGTACATGTTTTTAAGGGTTATCACTTGATATTGAATAATGAATTATGGGACTTATCCCTGAGGTAGACTGATTTTCCCTCTTGCAGCACCAATAACTACTTCTAGCTATTCATCTGTGTGGGCAGTGATGTGGGAGTCCCCTCCCCCTCTGTGTGCTGTGATTACCATTAATGATAAAGAAACTGCTTTAGCCTGTTGATAGGGCAGAACTTAGGCATGGAGGACTGGACTGAATGCTGAGAGAAAGAAGGGCGGAGTCAGGGAGACACCATTGTGCCGACAGAGTCAGACATGCTAAATCTTTGCCAGTAAGCCTCTGCTACGTGGCGATACACAAATTAATGGAGATGGGTTCAATTAAGATGTAAGAGTTAGCCAAAAAGAAGCTAGAGCTAGTGGGCCCAGCCATATTAATGTTTTAATTAATAAAGTTTCTTTGTGGTTATTTTGGTTCTGGGTGGCCAGAACGAACAAGTGGCCTCTTCCTAAAGGGCAGGGCTTGGTGATATTTCCCTCATCTACATTGGTGAATTAACTAGTGTTATCATTCTTCAGGTCTCATCAGGCAGCCATATTTAGATTTCCTGGGTGCAGCTTCCCTTCCATATATAGAAAACACAATCTTGCAGTAGATGTCCTCCTTCTCTGGCTCTTACAATCTTTCTGCCTCATCTTTCATGTTTCCTAAGCCTTAAGAGTAGGGCTTGTGTTGTAGCTGCAACAACTAAGACTAGGTACCCCAAGTCAGTTATTCACACCATTTTGGCTATTAATGACTTTCTATAATGGCCTCTGTCAGATTAAAAAAGAAGCGTTCTAAAAGAATGAATAAGCATTACCCTTATGTGTGAATATAAGATAAATATCAATAATGCAGTCAGAGATTATACCAGTTCAGGAAAGCAGAAGTAGTAAGTTCTCCAGTAGGATCCATTAGGAGTTGGCCAAGTTCACAGGATCAGGCATGAATTTCTTACTATTAAGAGGTCCTTAAGTCCAATAAGATAACCTTTAGTTACCCTAAAGACTTAAGTGCCACTATTGCAACTTTAGTGTTATCTTACAATGCTGTTTATTGTTATAGTTCATAGGCAAGACACCTGGGTAAATTTATTATTTTCTCCTTTGGCAGCTTGCACAGCGCCTTCAGACACTGAGAGTTTGTCCTCAAGGGAGAGGCTTCCATATTAGTTCCATACTACATAGTTCCAAACCCTATGCTCCAAGTATGTGGTGTCTTCAGCAAGAGGACATGCCTTCAAATACTTGGTGAAATCAAAGGCAAGAGTAGTAGGCTCTATTGTCTTGTGTGTTTCTTGGACTTCCCTGATGAACAACTCAAAAGGAGATCTATCTTGCCTGACATTGGAGTTTTTGTTAGCTAGTGTGCAGATTTGCAAAGAAAGTATAAATATTTCTATGTTTTACCATTAGAGATTTTCTTGATGTGACATAGAACCATGATGAATTATTTGCTATTACAGCGCTATCTCTCAGTGTTAATTTGTTTTAGTGTATCATAAATGCATGTAGAACCAATCATGATTTTCCTAAAAGTGAAAGACAGCTTCATATCTATCTGTTTTTCTATTCTAGTTACATACAATATTTTAATCTTTTTAAGTTATATTTATACATGTATATAAACCTGTAAAAAGAGATAATATTTAATTTCAAAATAATTTTAAAGTTGTTTTATATGTATTTTTTAAAAAATTGCATAATTTGGCAATTACCAGTCATAATTCATTGTCAGTTTCTTGTCCTATAATTGCTTCATTAAATGACTATCTTCCATATCCTCCCTTACGCCCAGTCAAATCTCACATCTTTCATATCTGTCTTGTGTTATTAGACTACTGTATGTAATGACAATCCAGTGTAAAACAAAAACATGGAAAAAAGGCTTGTAATAATGTACCTATTTATATAATTACCAATCCTATTATATTCTACTTCTTCAAAGCTGAGGATTTCATTTATGTTTCCCTTTTATTAAGTTTCTATTCAGAACACAAAAGTGACGGAGGGATACATTAGTTCAGAAGTCCCAGTCTCTTTTCCAGTTTTATTTTATTTTATTTTTTTGGTTACATGATGCTTGTTATTTTGTTCTTTAAAATTTGAAAGTTACTTCAAAGAAATTCTCAAGAATATTTTATTTTTAATCTTGATATATAAATTATTAAATATGGAGAAGTTTTTTTTCACAGAAATATTTTTGTCTGTAGGAAAGAGAAATCTCTGTGGATTACAGCAAGAATATCAGCAGCAGGTTCTTACAGTTTGTTCTTCTTGAAGCTCCAGGAAGATGCACTTGTGAATGGCTAGTCCTCAGAAAGCAGCTTCCTCTCTCCCAAGGCTCACAGCCTAGCATCCACTTAGACTGTACCCTTCACTAGAATTTAAGCTCTTGAGGACAAGGACTTTGTTTTGTTGACTCCTGTGTCCCCTGCACTCAGTGCAAAGCCCAGCTCACACTTTATAACTAAGAATTAAACTCTTTCAGATCTTCTCATAACGTTAAAATGTTGGATCTGTAAGGTATGAATTACTCTTTTGAAAAATTTAAAACTCAGATGTGCTCATACACGCTCCATGGTTTTATTCATGAATAACTTTTTAAAAGTCTAATTACATGTCTGTTCCACTAATTTGTAACTGATTCCTTGCTGATAAATGTTAGCATACCTAACAAGGTATAGGCATAGTCTGGGTTGGCCAAGTGCCATTCACCCAGTGAAAGGTAACTTAGATAAGACAGAGATTCACATACCCCGGCAGACAACACCCTACCACAGCAAGACGTTAACCCCCTGCCAGTTCCTATTTTCTCCTCTCAAAAATTACAAACCTTACTTCCCCAGGGTATACAGTCCTGGCAGCCTGTAAATCAGGGGCAAAAACGGTGCTCCTCATTTGTAATTACTGGGTTCATATCCAACAAGATAGATCAGGTTGTATTGAAATTGCCTTTCTTTAGAGAGCGGGCATGTCTCTCTATGAACATAAAAGAGTAAAACAGCACAAGATTTAATGTTTTAAAAGCATTTAAGTTGCTTCTCACTACATTAAAAATATCTTTCTCACAGTTGTTCTGTGTCACTTGCCGGGTCTACTTTTTAGCCATGCTTATTACCCGTGTGGCTTTACATAACATTTGATTTTATGCATATTTTTCAAAATTTTTATTTCTGCTAGGAAAGGAAAACAGGGTATCAGCCTGTAGAATGAAGACTGACTATTGGATCTCATTTTTTCATCCTCTATGTGAGAGCAGTCCCTGTTATTAATGTATATTATTACTTCAAGTATGTCAGAAAGAGAGACAAGCAGTCAGAGGCAGGAATTTCTCCCCAGTTCACTCTGTCTAGCTAGCCAAATGTAACACAAAATTATCCAGGGGAAAAATACAATTTTCATCATCTCTGTCATACACTGATAACAAAGCTATGGGTTAATATGTTTTGATATTTTTGTCACTCATTTATCATGTGACCTTTCATGCTATCATTAATACAGCCGAGGGACAGAGCAAGGGGCACTGAAATGAGGGTGTGGAGAAGTCAGATTGCTTCTGTAACTATGGTCAGTCACAGCAGTTTATGCTTTTCTCTAGGAAAGCCTTAGCTGAGGAAGAGGAACACTTATTAAAATTTGATATTACTGTCTAGGTTCTACCACATAGAATTTGCAACTTTTAGCAATGATGGGAATACTGGAGGGTTAATAAATTTCCCTTTGAATTATGATATTAATACAATGCAGTGTGCCTGTTCAGACACTCTGAGCACACATGAAAAAAGAAAGCATCCTAACGTTTGAGCGTTGGCTATTAGTCATTCTCTGATTTGGTGAACCTAGGGAACACATTAAAATATTATGGCTAATATTGTTCTGCTTGTGTTCAGCAGAAATTGTTGATATTTTTAAAGTATAGATAAACTAACATAATTTGTGGTACCGGAGACACAAAAGTTTAATTTATCTTGTGTTTTCTTTGATGATAGATGATACCTGGTTTAAATTTGCATGCAGTCTAACACCATTCTTGACAATGGTCTGGATTTTATGTTGCCCCTAGAAGCCGAACTGTTAAAATTCCAATATAAAACTAATTTATACTTGACATTAATGAGTTAAGGAATGTTTTATATAGTGCATCTGGGCATGGTGAAAACTTTATAGGGTTATACTAAAAATGAAATTATGTTTGAATACTGCTATCAAATACAAGAATGAAAAATCCTTCCACAGTCTTAGTTAAGTGCTAATATGGAGTACCATATCTTAATATTTGTATTAAGAAAACCATTTTGTTTTCTGTTATAGTACTTCAAAATGGGATAGCATAAAGGCAAAGTATTAGCATCTAAAATATGTACATCTATTAAAGGTTATGAAAAATAGTTTGTTATAAAATTATTTGCATTAACCTAAAACACATCTTATTAAATAACAACAAAAATAATGATTCTGTCTTTATTACTTTGAAAACTATATTTAAAATATGAATAAATCAGAAAATGACCTTTCCATAACGGAAAAAACAAGTAAGGGTGACAGTTTTATATAGAGGAATTGTTAAGTAGGTCCCAAAGAGACTGTGAGCATGCATAGTATTTCTTAGATCTTGTTACAATATGCATTATGTACTTTACAGTGTATTTTTAGCATCACATCAAAGTCAGTATGGATAACAACTAGCCCAATGACATTTTAAAATTCATTTTATTTTTAATTTTGCTTATTTTTGTGTTTATCAATACAGCATAAATAAGTGAATTTCATATGGGTAATGAACCTGTGACTGAAAGTCAAGAGTGTGTATTTTATTGGAAAGGCGGTTTATGTATATTGTATTATTGTCAGAAATACTTTATTGCTTTTAAAAATTATTATCTTGCAGTTTTATTACTTTTGAAATGTTCTTGCATATATAGAAACATTTCATTAAAACCCGTCACTCTAATTTTCTCTAGCTTGACTCTGTTAATGGTCTTATTGTATCATAAGATTAAAAACAGTTTGGATCTGAATGAAATACTTATGAAAAGATACAGAAAATCTCAGTAAAAGGTAAAAATGCATCCCTATTAATTGATAAGGAATTTAAACAACACATTAAGTTTATGGATTTTGTGACTTATTTTACTGCATGCTTTCTAACAACCTTCATTAACAAATACAAACTGCAACCTTGGATTTCAGAATATGACACATGAAATAAATGCCATTTAATATAATTCTCAGGTCCCCTTTGCCCTTTCAGTATACTATGCTCAGCCACGGATTTGATGTGATGAACTATCATGCATTCTCTATAACGAAAAACATAACTTTAGTTCGAGAAAACAGCTGCACTTGCAGGGTCAGAGAGGATGCAGTAAGCAGATGGTTCAGAAAAAACACATTTTACAAAACTTCGTTTGCATTTGTGTCACAGGAGGAGGATAAGATGGTTATAGGAAAAAGTGGAAGAGTTTAGGGAAAACAAAATGAGAAGGCCCTCTCTTCAAGAAGCCACAACATATCCTTTAGAAGTACACAGAAAGGCATCTCGAGAAATTCATGTTAGTTCATTCCAGAAGGGAGTTCTAAATGGCTTAGCATCCCAGGGATATAAACTTAATATATAAATACTTCCCTAATTACCTTTTAAGGCAGTTTATAGAAATAGATTGTCATCATCATGACTTAATTGAATTTGATTTTCCTTGATATATAAATCTAATAAAATAAAATATACTAATTTGTGGATTTTTAAAAATATAACAAACTGCTATTTTTGTTATGTTTTTTCTAGTATTTCTAGTATTGGCAAAAGCACCCATGTTAAGGGCCAAACTAAACAGGAGAACAAGGTCCCAAGTCAAACATCACATGCAGAATCAACAGAAAAATGCTTAATGCTTTTATTATAATGGCAACATTCTATAAAGCTTTTATATTAATATCATTTTTAAAGGATTTCAGTTATCATATATAAGTATGGTTAGAGAAAGCTGTGATTCTACATTTTGTATTTCTGTTTGCATATAAATATAGCCAGAGTCACAAACAAAGCAAGCAACCTCACATACTTGCCTTCAGTGGTAAAGGATGGAAAGCCTGCCTGCTACCAATCAGCAAGTGGTTGCCATGGTTACAAGGTCAGGAAATATGCCTTTTCCCCAGTTGTCCAAGGCTTGCACATGTCACTTTTGAAACTATGAATTTTATATACAGGTCAGGAGATGCATACCAAAGAAATAAACAGTGAACTGGCCCATTATGACAGCTAACGTTCAAATGTCCTTGGGTTTTTAAAAGATATCTAGGCAAAAATATTGTTATTTTGAATGAAGCTGGTTTTGATTGTTTCATACACATATATGTTATATAATATATATTGAACATCATGTTTTAATTTAATGAAATTTCACGTTGTAGTTTCAAATTATTTCTTAGAGCTGCAAGCATATACCAACAACTTGTTTCTTAAAAAATGGTATCATTTTCTCCCCAAACCTATTTTATTTTCAACAAAAGCATTAGTTATTACAAAAATATAATACATGGAACCTGAAAACATGACATTTGTACTGTTTTCTTGGAATATTATATATAATTCCTAGGTTCCTTTGTAAAGTATTACTGTTGTGCTATTTTTAAAAAGATGAATGTTTCAGGGATTATTAAGGTCAAATTTGTGAGATTTTTTAAAGCTATATTATTTAAGAGAAAATTATAAATTATCAAATGATAAGAAAATAAGTTGGTGAATCAATGCCAAAAAATTTTGTTGGATTAATTAATCACAGACCTCTCAGGGGAACTGTGCTTTGCAATACATAAAGGGAAATTTGATAATGCATACTTAAGCATCAGTATTTTTCTTTTATAATTTATTAGTCATCTCTTACTATAAGATTATGCTATATTAAGTAAATATTAAGTATAGGTATTGAGCTGGAACTTATGTTTATTATTCCTTTGAAAATGTGTATCATTTCAGGAAGCTGGAGAAGAAGCTGCTAAGAGTAAATGAGGCAATGTTGTTTACAAAGCACAAGGTGGCTGGTTCAATGCAAATGTGCATCACCTCTGTAAACACACAGCTTCGTGTAGAGTTTTTATTTCCAAAAGACTTGAAGGGATGGAAGTATGAGCAATGTGGATTATTAAAATAATAATGCATATTTTGGCATCCATCCCAGCCGTTGTAAAGCCATTATCAGGTATATATGATTAAATAGGATTAGAGGAATCACAACTTTAGAAGAGATACTTTCCAATGCTGAAGTCTCTGATTTTCAGTATACAATCAATTGTGCTTTGCATTAATTGCAGTCAAAAGCTTTAAAAGAGGTCTGAAATATAGTGGGAAACAACAGGGCCCTTTCATTTTATTTTCTCCGTAGATGATTGCTGCTATTGTTAACGTTAACATTCTCTCTCTCTCTCTCTCTCTCTCTCTCTCTCTCTCTCTCTCTCTCT
>LOJH01018080.1:2353-16932 GCA_001685095.1 Ellobius talpinus
TTCCTTCCTTCCTTCCTTCCTTCCTTCCTTCCTTTCTTTCTTTCTTCTTTTTTTCTTTCAGATGAGGCATCATATAGGCCCAATCAGCCTCCAGTAGTATGTAGGCTAAAGAGGATCTTGAATACCTGATCCTCTTGCCTCTGTATCAGGGTCCCAGACCTCAGTACAACTAACTCCATGACAGAACTCAACACATAGGTGGCACCACCTGCCCAAAGTAAGACAAAGGCTTAATCTATCAAAGCCATCATTCGGGGAAAGTCTCTAAATGTGCTAATCTTGCTTTTTGGCTTCTGTGGTTCTGTTTCTAGCTAACTGCTCTTGTTAACTGAAGTGTGTCAACCCAGAACATGTTTTTTTTGTGCTTAAAAGCTCACCCTGAGAAAGACTTGGGGCTACATTGAGATCCCAAACACCCAGTGTAGTCAGACACCAGCCGACCAGCTATGAAAGATGAAAGACTTTCTGTTGGCTTATAGCCGTGTCTGAGTTGTCCTCTCTGGTGGCTACCCCCATACACCTCTACTTCCAGATTTCTACTGTTATAGGTATGTACCATTAAACCCAGCTCCAATTAGTTATTTTATTAAATTTCTTGATATACTAGGACATTGTCTAAGACATTAAACTTGCTAGGCAAGTGTTCTGCCACTGAGCTATTGCCCCAGTCCCCATTCCTCTTTCTCTCAAAATAAGGTCTCATTGTAGCCCAGGTTGGTCTAGAACTCAATTTATGTATCTCAGGTTGGCTTTAAACTTTCAATCCTCCTGCATCAGACTCCTGTTGTTCTGTGCCAACAAGACTTTCAAATTAGTGATTGTTCAAGTCAATTAAAAGCAAGTGAAGATGCTGAAGAGATGGTTCATTAATTGAAAGCAAGTACTGTTTTTGACAAGAACTCATGTTGGTCAACCTATAATGGCCTGCAATTCCAGCTCTATGAAGAGCTGATACCTTTGGTCCCCTGTGGACACCAGCACTAGCTAGGCGGTGGTAGCACACGCCTTTAGTCCCAGTACTCAGGAGGCAGAGGCAGGCGGATCTCTGTGAGTTCGAGGCCAGCCTGGTCTACAAAGCTAGTTGCAGGACAGGCTCCCAAAAGCTACACAGAAAAACCTGTCTCGGAAAAC
Organism: Ellobius talpinus; assembly: GCA_001685095.1. NCBI lineage: Eukaryota > Metazoa > Chordata > Mammalia > Rodentia > Cricetidae > Ellobius > Ellobius talpinus. Next base: position 3,485 of record LOJH01018080.1, read on the forward strand.
AAAAACAAAACAAAACAAAACAAAAAACAGAAACAAAAAAACAAAAAACAAACAAAAAACCCCCAAAAGTTTAAAGCAAGTGAAGCTAAAAGATTTATTGGCTACGATATCTCGATCATAAGAGGAGAATTCTTGGAAAGGGTTTAAACAGTGTGTAGCTTAACAAGAATGAGAGCAGCTGCTGTCTCAGTTTGAATGCTCAGCAGGCACAGGCAGGAAGCCGAGGGTGGTGGCGCACATCTTTAATCCCAGCACCCAGGAGGCAGATGCAGGTGGATCTCTGAACTCTAGGTCAGCCAGAGCTACAAGGGGGAGACCCTGTCTCAAAATAAACAACAAAAACCCTACAAAGAGATGTGAAGCCGAGTTAGACATTTAGACATGGTATAATAGAAGGGAGCGGNGAGAGAGAGAGAAAGAGAGAGAGAGAGAGAATACCCTGAATAGCACAGTATATGCTGTCCTTCAAGAGTCAGACCAGCAAGAGTGGTGGGAGACTCTAGGTTCTCCAGGCACTCCAGTTTCCCTTACAGATCATTATTCTTGTGTGTGTGGGTGGATAGCACGGGACGGGGGCATTCAGTCTCAACAACCACATTTTTTTCTTTCTTGAGCAAATGATGCTCGGTGGAAGTGATTCTGATTCTGGTTTCTCTGGCAGTGACAATGGAAGTGCCTCTTGAACGCCTGTGTCTAATTCGTTTTTTAATTCTATGTGCTACTGTTTTGCCTGCATGTGTGTTTGTGCACCATGTGTATGTCTGGTCCTGTGGAGGCCAGAAGGTGTCAGAACCCCTGGAACTCGAGTGACAGCCTGTTATGAGCTGCCATGTGGTTGTGAGAACAGAGCCTGTGTTCTCTGCAAGAGCAGTGTTATTGTGGAACCGTCTCTCTACACCTGTGTTTAACTCTCTCTCTATCTCTCTCTCTCTGGCTCTTTTGAGACAGTCTCACTATGTGGCCCAAGCTAACTTGGAGATCTGCCTGCCTTTGCCTCCTAACTGCTGACCATGCTCACTCCTGTTCTGATTCTTAGCCCAGCAAGTTAGTATGGCTTGGGGAATGGGGTGAGGGAAGGTGACCATACTCCAGGTAGGAAGCATTTGAGCTGCCAAGCACATGATTTTTATGCTTTCCATTTTACTAATTAGTATGTGAGAAAGCTTCCTTTGAAATACGGTTTGATTTATATAAACAAGAGGACTCCAGGAGGGGTTGATAGCCACACCCAGGAAAGAAAGTTTGAGAAAGGGCTCCCCTTTCCTTGGACTTATGTAGTAGAAACTGTGCAAGTCAGCTCCCCCATCCCATATGTATAAAGGAGAGTCAGGTCTGAGGGGTCTCGGAGCTGGCACAGAACACACCCAGACACCAAACTCTCAGCACAAAGAGATTTATTTACCTTGGAGCGGACAACCGGGGACTCCCTCTGGTCAGGCCAAGAGCAGAAAGTGTTTCTGCAAGAGTGGTTTTTAAAGAGGAAAAAAGAGAAGTCTGTGCTAATGTAAGTTGGTAAGTCCTGATTGGACATGATAGTCAGTGTAGCCAAACAGTGAATTTTGGTTGCCGGACCTTGATGTTTTGATAGTTGGGACTTGGTGGTCAGTCTCAGGAATACGAGTTAGGGATAAGGACCTTGGTGGCTAGCTTTAGGAATGTCATCTAATGATTTAGCAAGGGAGTGGGAAGGGGAGTGGGCAGAACCTGCCAGTGCCGTGTTTGCAATGCTTGGGACTGTTGGAGAGCCCTCCCAGGTCTGTAACCCCTCTTGCATGTTCCCAGGAGCTTTGACAGCTGTGATTCTGGGTCTCCAGCTGGCTGCTCTCCTCCTAGGCTGCTAAGGAGGTTTGGATGTCAGAGACTTTCTACAGAGGATATGACAAGATGACTCCACAGCAGAAGTCCATCCCCAGCCTCCCTGTGCAGGGATCCTTGGTGCCTTCCCCTCCTGCCAAAGCTTATGAGCACCTCAGACTGAAGGAGGGCTGGGTTCTGGAGACATCTAGGATGGGAGGGTCAGCGGAACACAGAGCACTGACTACTTTGCAATCTCCTCTGATAAAGCTGGTGGATCTCTCTTACTATCCTCGTTCTACAGAGTAAGAAACGGAAGTCCAGAGGGTGAAGGGGGTGCGAGAGACATCTTCGCCCCCATCATCTTCATAGATTCATCACGCCAATAACCTTCTAACCCCTGGGTAATCAGAGGAAAACCTGAAGTGCTCATGATAACATATGAACCCCTACTCATCGCCTTCCCATTTTGCTCACTCCTTTCCCTTCTCTCTCTCTCTTTGTGTGTGCGTGTGTGTCCCTTTGTCCTGCATGTTGACCTTTTTGCTATTTAATTGTGTAAAATGTAGGCACAAGTTCCAGCACTAGCGGATCTTGCTAGTTCTTTCTTCTGCCAGGAACACTCTTCACTTTTCCTAAAATCTCTCTTTCTTATTGGGGCTTACCCAGATGACCTGTTTCTGATAGGGTCTCACCATGTGCCTCAGGCTGATCCCGAACTCAAGACAATCCTCCTGCCTCGGCTCCCCAAGTACTGGAATTAAAGGGGTGTGCTACTACGTCTGGTTATTTATTGCCTTTAGACACACTGTTAAAATTTATTTAATTACTTCGGTTCTCTAGACTAGAAACCCTGAAAAAGCACAAAAGTAGTGTTATCTTGTTCTCTGGTATATACTTGGAACAGCCTGTGGTACTTAGCAAGTTCTCAGTACTTTCGTACAGATAAAAGGAGTTGGAAGACAGGAACTTCGAACCAAGGATTAGGAACAATACTTTTGAGCAACAGGGGATCCTGACTGCAGGAGGTGGTGGACTCTGTGAACTACATTTCCCGTGAAGCTCCGCGCGCAGAGCAGCGGAGGCTGCTGGGAAGGGCTTACGTGCCTGAAGCCGGGTCTCCGGCGGCTAGGATGGCGAGTCAGCGAGGTGAGCCGTTCCCCGTTCCCCGTTCCCCGGTGCTGATTACCTTGGTGGTGGTCGCGTCCTGGAGACTAATCCTGTCAGGATCTGGCAGGTCGCGACCATTCCCGTGGATGCCCGGCAGAGGAGGGGATCTGGAGTGGGGATTACAACCGGGAGTCGAAGAGACTAGTGCCCCTGGGTGCGTTTGGATCACTCTGGGACCTACCGAGTGCAGAGACGAGTAGTTAGTTCCTTTTCCCTTCCCATCAACTGAACTCAATTCTTCCCCGTGGCAGACAAGATCCGTATCTACCCGTCTTACAGATGGGAACATCGAGAACTGCAGAAGAGAGGGGTGTCATCTCACAACTCAAAGACTCTTGTGTGACTGCCCTCAGTTAGAATCCCCCTCTCGTTCCTGGTTTCCCAGCACTAGGGTCAGGTCTGAAGAGTAAAGCGGAAGCTGATCTTGTGTCTGTGTCCCCAGTGTTCCCACTTTCCTGTGTGGTGCAGCAGTATGCCTGGGGCAAGATGGGCTCCAACAGCGAAGTGGCATGCCTGCTGGCTAGCAGTGACCCACTGGCCCAGATCTCAGAGGACAAGCCTTATGCAGAGGTAAGACCCCAGCTGCATGCACATCAGTCCGCTCTACCCTAAGTGAGACCCAAGGGGCTGAGACAAGCCATATGGATCAGTTGGGAAGAATCTGCAGCCCGTAAAAGATGTTCTCTTGGTTCTCGGACTAGTCAGTGCACAAAGAGAGCTGAGTTCTGTAATCACAGAACTGGGAGCTGAGGCAGGAGGATCTGCCTGGTCTCTGTATCAAGTCTCAGTCTCGTCCAAAAGAAGATAAGACGACTGTGATTTTTTTTTTCCTGAGACAGAATTTCTCTATGTAGTCCTGGCTGTCCTGGAAAACACTCTGTAGACTAAGCTGGCCTTGAACTCAGAGATTGCCTGCCTCTGCCTCCCTAGTGCTGGGACTAAATAAAGGCGTGCACCATGCCCACATGCCCAGCATCTGGGATTTTTTGCACCTTAGTGCTACCCTTCTTTCCAGAACAGCTCTCAGCACTTACTGAGTCTTCATTTGTTTTGATTTTTTTTGAAACTGTCTCAGGGTGCCTAAGCTGGCCTCAAACTTGCTGTGGAGTTGAGAATGACTTCGAACTCCCAATCCCCCTGCCTCTACATCCTAAGTGTCAGGATTACAGATATACAACACCACTCCTAGCTAAAAATAAATGTTTAACTTTGATTAACTTTTCTCCTTAAAATTTATTTTTATAAAAAGTTACTTTTATTATTTTTAATCATGTATATGTGTGCATGTCTGCATGTGGATATGTGCATGTGAGTGCAGGTGCCTGTGGATGCCAAGAGCATTAGATCCCCTGGAGCCAGAGTTATAGGAGGTTGTGAGCCCTATTTGATGTGGGTTCTGGAAACCAACGGGTGGATGCTTTGGAAGAGCGGCAAGATCTCTTAACCATTGAGCCATTTCTCCACCTCCCTAAATTTTTCATTTTTATTAACCTTAAGTTTATTCCTTCTATTGAGAAGGGAAAGGTCAAAGCATAGGGGAGTTTTGCCTTTTGAGACTGAAATAAACGAATGTTAACCCTCCACATAGCTGCCATTGAGACTCATGCCTTCAGAGACATTCAAGTATAACTCTTCCCATTGCACAGACAGTGGCAGAGTCCATACTTTCCATATGTGAGGCCCCGGGTTTGATCCCCAGTACCTATAAACCACCGTACTGATATATACCTCATACAAACAGGGTGCCAGCTGCTTCCTTCTTTCTCAACTTTTCTGTCCTTTTAGCTGTGGATGGGGACGCACCCCCGGGGAGATGCCAGGATCCTTGACAACCGTATTTCCCAGAAGACATTAGGCCAGTGGATTGCTGACAACCAGGACTGCTTAGGCCCAAAGGTCAAAGACACCTTTAATGGCAAGCTGCCCTTCCTCTTCAAAGTGCTGTCAGTGGAAACAGCCCTGTCTATCCAGGCACACCCTAACAAGGTAGAGGAGCAGAGGGTGCAGAGGTCGGGGGAGGGGAGGGTTTTGGTGGGCTACCCATAGATTTTACTGCTGCGTTCACCCTGCCCATACTAGGCTCTAGCTCAGGGCTAAATCCAAGCCTTACTAATCCAGTTTGGCTGGCTGCTCAGGAGCAGATGCTGGTGACACATACAGAAGCTATGTCTAAGTGGACAGCTGACTGGCCTGTGCCAAGAGAGCTCCTCCAAGTTCATCCTTGGCTTGCCCTCCTCCAGCCTAGGTCTATTCATATTTGCCATTTCCCCACCTGGCTGTCTTGGAGAGTTTAATGCCAGAATTCCAGGACAGGCAGGCACCCCAGCTGTGGCTTCAGCTACACCCTGCTGTGTAATTTTCTTAAAACAAGACCCAACCTAGTTTGAACAGTCTGTCTAAACTCTTAAAAAATGTTTAATACTTATTTATTTTTATTTTATGTGTATGAGTGTTTTGCCTACATGTAGGCATGTGTACTACGTGAATATAATGTGCAGGGAGACCAGAAGAGGGATTGGGTCCTCTGAGATTGAAGTTATAGATATTCATGGACTACCATGTGGGTACTGGGAATTGAACCCAGGTCTTCTGGAAGAGCAACCAGTACCCTTAACCACTGAGCTATAGCTCCAACACAACCCCTTTTTAAAAAACAAAAAACTTATTTTTTTGTTTGTGTTTTGAAACAGGGTTTTTCTGTATAGTCCTGGCTGTCCTGGATCTCTCTCTGTAGACCAGGCTGGCCTCAAACTCAGAGGTCCTCCTGGCTCTGCCTCCCGAGTGCTGGGACTAAAGGTGTGTGCCACCACTGCCTGACTTTTTTTTAATTTTTAAAGATTATTTTATTTCATGTGTATGAGTATTTGCCTCCATGTATGCATGTACATCACATGCATGCTTGGTGCCTTTGGAAGTGGGCATCAGATGCCCTGGAACTGGAGGTACAAATGGTTGTGAGCCACTATGTGGGTGCTAGGAAAGGAACCCGAGTCCTCTGCCAGAGCACCAAGTGCTCTTAACTACTGAGCCATCTCTCCAGCCCCTAATTTTGGAGTTTTTAAAGACTGGTCTTGTGAAGCCCCAGCTGAGCTCAAGCTCAGCATGCAGCTGAGGGTGACCTAACACTCTAGACACTCCTAGCTCTGCCTCTCCAAAAATCATTTACCCAAGTCATACAGTTCACGCTTGTTGTTTGGAGTTCCTGGGCCATCGTCAGGTCTTGTAAGTCTGTCCCAGCTCCCCTGGATTTGTTTGGCCCATTTCTCTACCCTGGGTTGACTGAATCCCTAGTTTCTGCATGATGCCTTGGCTGGGTTCATTGTCAGAGGTAAGAAGCCACTGCCATCTGGCAGCTCGGGCAGGTGGGTAGCAGGGGCTGCAGAGACCAGTAATCCTGCTGATGAAAGCTGTCCCCCGATTGTCCTCCTCCACTTCTCACCCGCAGGAGCTGGCAGAGGAGCTGCACCTCCAGGCTCCGCAGCACTACCCTGATAACAACCACAAGCCCGAAATGGCCATTGCCCTCACCTCCTTCCAGGGCTTGTGTGGTTTCCGGCCAGTGGAGGAGATTGTGACCTTCCTGAAGAGTAAGGCTGGGCAGCAATGCTGAGGACATACGTACTGGCTCTGGGGTGTGTGAGGAACCTGGGCCAAAAGAGAAACTGAGTCAGAGAGCACAGACTTATTATCATAGGAGCTAAATGGATTTTGGCCTCATGAGGCAGTTTTGGGGGACAGTGGGCTAAATAGTGAGACCAGGCTCAGGTGTGGTTGCTGAGGGCTGGGGTTTCTGTAGCATCGCGGAGGCTTTGGTTAGGGATGCGTTGGGAGGCCCTCACTTCTCAGTGTTTTGTCTTATCATTTCTCTTACATCCCCTTGGCCTGGCCACCCTGCAGAGGTGCCTGAGTTCCAGTCCCTGATTGGAGAGGAGGCCACAGCACAGCTGAAGCAGAGCGTGAGCGGAAATCCTGGGACTGTGGCCGCTGCTCTGAGGAATTGCTTCTCCCACCTGATGAAGAGTGAGAAGAAGTTGGTGGTGGAGCAGCTTAACCTGTTGGTGAAGCGCATCTCCCAGCAAGGTGGGTGTGGCAGAGGCCTGGGTGGGTGCAGTGTCCTACCCCGTACTCCTGAGAGAGGCATAGATGAGGCCATAGATACATGGGGTTCCCAGCCCCATTCCCCAAGTGGAACCTAAAAGGGGCCAAACTTAGATGAGCGCTAAGATCAGCTGCTACCATTCCTTTCCCAGCCTTTGTGGAGTGGGCCCCAGGTTGAGTGCTACCTTCTAACAGATTTCTCCAGGTGTCTGAAAGTGCACTGGCCTAGCAGATTCTACCAATGCCCTCTACCCAGGCACTTCCAGATTCTTCCCAGCCCTCCAGCTGCTTCCTATGGGACAGACTGGCATTTGGGGGACTGGGGAACAGGAAAGGACCAAGGAGCTCACTCTGTTCTAGAGGACCTAAGCTTTGTGCTTTTAATGATTAATTCTTCCTTAAAGCCCTCCTTGTGCTAACAGGATTCAGGAAATGACCGTGGTGGTTGTGGTTGTGTCACTGTTGGCCTGAGGAGTCAACTGACAATGAGAAAGCAGCCAGGCTGATAGAGTCAAGAGCTTCCGTGGCACTTGTTGAGGTCCTAGCTCCTCTTCTGATAGGCTAGCTCCTTTTCCAGGCCGCCACAGAACCTGCTTCTGGTTCAGTCTTTCCCTAAGTCCCTGCTGTGTTACCTTTGTGCTGCAGCCAGAGCTTCCCTGAGCATAGTCTCTGGGTTTGTGTTGTGATTTTGAGGGCCTGATCTGCTCACATGCTCTTGGAGAACCCTGACCTGACCTCTCTTTTGGCACCCAGGTATGCAGTGGCCCCTTAGCGTCATGTGTTCACCTGTTAAAACTGGGTTCTCTGGGCCAGAGACCTTCATGTTTGCCCCAGTGTTCATTAGAATAGCCATTGAGCAAGTCTCTGTGTGAAGACTAAGCCACCCTCCCCCTTGGAACCCTACTTCCTTTATTGTGGGTCCTGCACACCCTGAATACACTCCTTTCTCCTTTGCATGCTGAGGAAACTCAGCTCACTCTGCCCCTGCACCTGCCCTTCCAAAAACCTCCCTCATGTTTGTAGCCCAGGCTCAGCTCATCTTCCCTTGGTCAGTCTCCAGGGTACATTTTGGCCCACAGCACATTGTGCCTTGTGCTCTCTGTGGTACAGCCATCCCACTTTGCCTAAGATGGGCAGATTTCCTGAGACATGGGACTTTCAGTGCTAACAAAGGGGAAGTCCTTGGCCAATAGGGAATTTGGCAGTCTTCATGAAGGTTCGGTCTTATCCATTGTTCTAAAATAGATTTTGAGCTCAAAATCAGAGAGTGGTCCCTAACCAGGAGACTTTTTGAGGGGGCAATTGTCTGGAGATGTTTTTATCAAAATCTGAACTGGAGATACTAGTGATATCTGCATTTTAAGTATTTCTCATACAATTTCATCTCCCACCTCTCTTTGAAACAAGGTTTCTTATAACCAAAGCCAGCCTCAGACTCATTAGATACATTCTGACACTCCTGCTCCTACTTCTCGGGTGGGTGCTGGGATTACAGGCACGTGTTATCATGCCTGTGTTCTTGTGGAGCCAGGACCAAGCCTAGGGTTTCATACATGCTGGGTAAGCAAGCACTCTACCAACTGAGCTGCGTCCCTAGCCTGTACCATGTGAGACAGGGTCAGACTCTGCAGTCCAGGCTGTATTAGTGAAGGCCCAGACTATCCTTCACTCATGGTGATTCTTCTGCTTTGGTGCTAGGATGATGGCTGTGCACCACAATGCCCACCCAGCTGCTGTAGCCAGGCTAGACATGCAGATAGTTGAGGCAAGAGATGGCATTTTTGTGAGCAGAAAGACCAAGGATAACTGAATATCAAAGATGAGGGATGTTTAAGAGAGGCCCGGCATAGCATCCGTAGGGGCAGAGACTGTTCCTAAGACTCCCTCATCAGGGTGAAGCCATGATTACCACATGTGTCTTAGTGGCCTTGGGATGCTCTGTGACCCTCAGTATCTGCCGGAAACAGCATGGACGACATTTGTGGGAAGCTCTTGCTGCAGCTGCACCAGCAGTACCCAGGTGATATCGGATGTTTCGCCATTTACTTCCTGAATCTGCTCAACTTGAAGCCAGGGGAAGCCATGTTTCTGGAGGCCAATGTGCCCCATGCCTACCTGAAGGGAGGTGAGCCCCGTCTCAATCATATGCTCCACTGCCATCCCCTATGGACCTTGTTTCTTTGTGTGGATGAAAGAGAGGATGGTTGGTGAGGCCTTCTGTAAGCACAGGCCAGCCTCTGACCCCAAGGGTGGTTGAGCCAATATGGATGGTGGCTGCCAGCCGGATGGTAGACATAGCTTAAAATGTGCTAGCAGCCACAAGTTCTGATGTTAAGTCCCTTTGATGAGTGTGGAAGCCACACTAGACAAAGCTGCTGTTCTCTGTCCTCTCACTCGTGTTTGCACACCAACTCTATCTGCCTGGAGATTTTCACACTCACGATGGGTGATGCAACAGAGGATGTCACTTGTGTGTGAGTGCAGGTGCCCATGTACCATAGGGCACATGTGGAGGTCAGAGGGCAACCTGGCGGCTACAGCTGATCTTCATTCTATTTTGTTTGAGGGTCTTTTTTTTTTCTGCCACATACTCACTCCAATCCAGCTGGCTTGTGAACTTGGGAGGATTCTCCTATCTCCCCATAGGAATGCTGGGATTACAAGTATTTGTACTACACACCTTTTTGTTTGTTTTATTTTGTTTTTCAAAACAGGGTTTCTCTGTAGCTTTGAAGCCTGTCCTGGAACTAGCTCTTGTAAACCAGGCTGGTCTCGAACTCATACAGATTCTCCTGCCTCTGCCTCCTGAGTGCTGGGGTTAAGGGCGTGCACCACCACTGCCCAGCTTTACCACTGTTTTTTAAAGATTTTATTTATTTTATGTATACAAGTGCTCTATCTGAATGTATGCCTTTATTCCAGAAGAGGGCATTAGATGACACCGTAGATGGTGTGAGCCACCATGCGGTTGCTGGGAATCGAACTCAGGACCTCTAGAAGAGCAGCCAGTGCTCTTAACTACTGAGCCATCTCTTCAGCCCCATACTATACACCAGTTTTAATATGTGGCTTTATCATTTGAACTCAGGTCCTCATGTTTGCATGGCAAGCAGTTTTATCCACTTTGACCACCCTCTTTGTTGCTCTTCTTGTTTTGAGACAGGGTCTCACTCTGTAGCCCAGGCTGGCCTCAAACTTGTGGCAGCCCTTCTACTTCATTCAGCCTTGCGAGTGCTGTGATTATAGGCATAAGCCACCAGGTGTCCCATCTGACTGTTGACAGCTTATCCACTCACAGGATTCTGTTGCAGAAGTGTAAGAGAAATCATGTTAACATAGGGGTTAACCTAATTTTGATGCCTATTACCTTCATCATATTCTCCTACAATTCTCTTCACACATTTTTACCTAATTTATAGGGCATACATATGGCCTAAGTTAGGAGGCCCAGCCCTGGAGAGCCCATCTTAGCACATGACATTTATCTGTCCTCAGACTGTGTGGAATGCATGGCATGTTCAGACAATACTGTACGTGCTGGCCTGACGCCCAAATTCATTGATGTGCCAACCCTGTGTGAAATGCTCAACTACACACCTACCCCCAGCAAGGACAGGCTGTTTGCCCCAACACAGAGTCAAGATGACCCCTATCTCTCTATCTATGACCCCCCTGTGCCGGACTTCACTGTTATGAAGATGGAGGTGAGTACCTGGGCCAGGTGGGTATCCTTTGTGTAGCATGTCAAACCTACAGGGGTATACTTGGGGCTGGATTTCCTGTCAAGCCACCTAGTATGGGCAGCCACAGAGGCCATCTACTTCTCTGCCAGGGACCAGATGTGGGTCTCCATGGTGACGAGAGCCGCCCTTGAGGTGCTCTGGAACCCAGGGGCAGAGTGTAAACTCTTCTATCACTTCTCTCTACCAGGTCCCTGGCTCTGTCACTGAATACAAGGTTTTGGCACTAGACTCTGCCAGCATCCTTCTCATGGTCCAAGGGACAGTGACAGCTACCACACCCACAGTTCAAGCAGAAATCCCTTTGCAGCGTGGTGGAGTGCTCTTCATTGGGGCCAATGAGAGTGTCTCGCTGAAGCTTACCGTTCCCAAGGATCTGCTCATATTCCGGGCCTGCTGTCTGTTGTAGAGGACAGTCTTCCTACCCTCTCTGCCTGTCACCATATCCTGGCCAGCTCCAACCCCTGTCTGTCCCTGTTGTGTACTCTTTGGTGCATGCTGGAATGGTAGAGTAGTGAGCGTGGCTTTAGTGACTCCAGAGCATGTCCAGGTCGGACCATCTTCAGGATGAGGGGTCTGTGTGAAGACTGAGACCTGCCACTCCACGGTACTCTCGACACTCCTTACTACCTCTGAGCCAGATGTGTCCATTCAGGAGACAACAGCTGTGCCCCAGCTAAGGCATTAGGTTAACAAAACATGCATGACCCAGCCTTAGGTCAGCATCCATCTGAGTGACAGGTGAGGCGATGTCTTAAGAACAGGCTTCTTGCCCTGGGACTGCCTGCTCTCTCAGCTGCAGAGAGGGAAGGGGCAGGCCAGCAGACTAATGGTCTTACTCCCTCCAGCTCTGTCAAAGTAATTAAAGATCACTTGTGTTGAGGATACAGACTAAAGAGCAGACTTCGGTATTCCTGCCCCTGATGTGGGCGGAAAGAGTTCTCTTATGTCCAATTTTGGTTTTAATTCTGCTTCATACAACTTCCTGGGGGTGGGAAGGCTGGATTCCAGAACCCTTTTATAGGAAGGGGTAGGAGAGGAAGCCAGCCTCGCCTCAGCTGTACAGCTTGCAGGCAGGCTGTGGCCGCGCTTCTAGTGAACCTGTTTGGAGACTATCTTGCCATGTTCCAAAGGTTGGTTTTGAAGTTGTGCTTCTGTCTCAGCTGTATTATGGCTTCTGGTGTTTGCACATGTTTATGTATGTGCACATGTAGCTCAATGTTATTCCTCAAGAGCCAGCCACCTTTTTTCCTTTTTGTTTTTTTTTTTGAGACAGAGTTTCTCACTGGAATGCATTAGTTAAGCTATGCTGACTGGCTAGAAAGCCTCAGTGAGTCTTGTGGCTCAGCCTCCCCAGAACTGGGATTACAGGTATGTGCCACTACCACCTTTGGCTTCTTATTTGGGTGCTTGTGGTAGAGAGGTTAGGGATCCAAACTCAGGTTCTCATGTTTGCACAGTAATCTCTTTACCAACTGAGCTACCCCTAGTCCCTTTTAGGTATTTTTGAGGTTCTCATTTAGCTCAGGCTAGTGTTATGTATTGGGAGCTAGAGAGATGACTCAGCAGTTAAAAGTACTTACAGAGAACCCAGGTTTGGTTCCCAGCTCCCATGTGAGTTCCAGGATAGCCAGGGCTACACAGACAAACCTATCTCAAAAAATCCTCCCCCCCAAAAAAACCCCCAATGCAACACTATACAGACCAACTGCCATGATTGCATTTATTATAACAGGCTGTAGAAGTATAAGCCAAGAGGTCTGTAGAGCAGTGGTCTGTAAACATCAGATGGATGCACTCCTTCCCAGGACTGCCTCCTGCAGAACACCCAGCACTCTGAATCAAGGCAGCTAGAATCTGGGCACCAGTGTGCCTTTATTGGTATTACTTTCGCCTAGCCCCTAACAACGGACCATTTCTACCCCTCCCAACTGGACATTATCACCTGCAACACATCCCTGAGCTTTCGCCACAAAATAATGCTTTCCCATATAAGACCACCCAGCTCTAGAACTTCCCTTCCAGGGGCTGTTCCAGCCAAGTATCTCAATGTTGATCACAGCAATAACTACCTCAGAGGGTGTGGTTTGGGGGTTGCCTAATGCCCAAACTACTCTGTCTTAACCAAATCCCCACAGAAATAGGGTTCCACATCTAAGTTCCACAACCACTTCTAGCCCTCACAGCCATACCATCAAGTCTTTGTCTCCACTGTACTACATCTATTCCCTTTCCACAAGTGCTTCATTTCTGCAGAGTTATAGAAGGCCTTGATTCGGTCTGTGTTCCCTCCCTGCAGGCTTTACATAAAGTGCTCAGAATGTGAGATGCCTACATTGGGTTGCAGAGTCCCACTGCAGCACACAAGCAGCAACTATAACCCAGTCCCAAGAGCCAAGCAGATCGCCTCTAGTTTCCACCCCATCTTCCCTCCTGGGATGCTGCTAGACAGCTGAGTAAAAAGCACCCAGACATGGTATACTCTTCAATCTTCTGTGGCCAAGTAACAGGGAAGGCCTTCTCTTTTGATCTTATCCTTTCTGCTACCACTTGTAGAACGGCCACAAGGGCCCATCATTCCTTCTTTTTTTAAAAAAAATATTTATTTATTTATGCATACAATATTCTGTCTGTGTGTATGTCTGC
>LOJH01018081.1:0-17319 GCA_001685095.1 Ellobius talpinus
TCTTGTAAACAGCAGAATGTTGGATCCGGTTTTTGTATCTATTCTCTTAACCTGTGCCTTTTTATTGGTGAATTGAGTCCATTGATATTAGGTGATATTAATGACCAATGGTTGCTAACTCTGGTATTTTTCCAGGTGGTAGTGTTTGTGTTTTTCCCTTCTTTGAGTTGTGCTGGTGGAGGGTTGTTAGATGCTTGTGTTATTATGGGTGTTGTTGGCTTCCTTGATTAGTGGTTTTCCTACTAATATTAGCAATACTAGAAGGTTAGCATTAGAAAAAACAAACTCAACAGCATCTTAGGTGTGCCCTTGGCTTAAAATATTGAGTTGGAAATTTTCTTTTTTCTTATTTTATAATTTTATCATAAATATATATGTATTATTCCTTCCCATTGCTTATGTCTATTGTATATATACTATGACGTTCAGTTTTGTGTTTTTATTCAAAAGAGAAGCTCTTTATGTCATGTGCTTTTTTTGCTTTCTTTTTCTTCTGTTTGTCTGTTTTGTCCAATTCCAATGTGTTAGTTTTTATGTTATCTTACTCTGTTTTATTATTATTTCTTAGGAACCTGCTTCTTTTCTTTCTTTTATTCATTTATTTTCCTTTCTTATTCAACATTTACTTATTATTTTACATATAACTCCAGTTCCCCATCCCTCTCATTCTCCTGGTCCCCTTCTACTCACTTCCCTTTCTCTATACACTTCTCAGAGGGATAAGACATTCCTTGGGGAGTGAACAAGGTCTGGCATACCAACTTGAGGAAGGACCAAGCTTCATATCAAGGCTGGGCAAGGTATCTATACATAGGTAATGGGCTCCAAAATGTCAGTTCATTCACCTGGGATATGAGCTGGTACCACTGCCAGAGCCAACTATACAAAGAGATCAAACTATATAACTGTCATCCACATTCAAAAGGTATAATTCAGATCCATGCAGTAGCCATAGTGGAGAGGGTGTCTGAAAGGGACTTCCATTTTAATCAGATTGGTGGCTACCATAATCGTTATCATAAACCTACATCAAGTGACTGATGGAAGGAGATGCAGTGACCCAGAGCCAAGCCTGTTTATTTTTTTAATAAAAGACTGAAAGTGGTGGATCTGGATGAAAAAGGAGCTGGGGAAAGGCTGAGAGATGTAGAGGGAGGGAAAACTATAATCTACTTTCAATAAAAGGAAAACAAATAAACTACATAATCTTGAAATATTTCTGTAAATAATAGCATGACTTTTAAAGCAATTACATGTTTAATGTCTTCAATTTATGTGACCTTTCTTATATCTTAGTAATCTTATACAATCAGGAATTACCTACATGAATCCATTTTGTGAAATGTGTTCTTATGTGATTTAGTCTTTGGATGATCAAAGGACAATCTGGTACACACTTAAGATTCTGTATTTCCCATTAGTCCCATGAAGATGCTTAGGCAACCCAGACTGAGCTAGGATACAGGGTTTTTCTATAAAAACTAACAGCAGGACACGATTGCCAAGGACAACATCCGCACAGGTAATTTTACATAGAGAGGAAGGTGGTGTTTGCATGCAGCCTTTATCCTTACCTTCTAGTCTCTTTGACATGGGGGTACTGAGCAGGATACAGTACGAAAAAGCAGGATACCAACTCAGACAAAAATTCCTCTACCTACAATCTGTCTTGCCTGAAAGATGTGCTCAAGTTATGTGGTGGAACAGACCTTGTGGGAGTTTTCAAGTTCTTGAGGCCCACACCACAAGAGGGAGCCCATTTCCTACAATGCCTGGATGGCCAGGAACCAGAGACTGGCCAAAACAAACAAACAAGCAAACAAACATCCATGAAATGATTCAGATTCTGTTATACTCCTAGATCAGTGTCTTGTCATGTCATCATCAGAAATGTTTCCTCTGGCCCATTTGAAAGTGGCTGTAGAGAGCCAGAGCAAGACCTTATGCAGAGGGCATAAATTGGAGATCTCCATCTGGTTCTTCCCCTCAGAAGAGGGGAACCCCACAGAAAAGGAGGAGGAAAGACTATAGGCATCAGAGGGTATGGCAGACAGGCATCAAGTGAACATGGTTCATTGAATCAATTAAGTAGGGCTCACAAAAGCTACCAGAGACTAAAGGAGCCTGGATAGGTCTGCATCAAGTCATCTGCATATGTGTTAAGGTGTCAGCTTGGCATTTTGGTGGGACTCCTAACAGTGCTATCATGTGTGTCTGACTCTTTGACCTCATCTTGATACTCTTCTTTTCCTGTTGAGCCTTTTTCAGCCTCAATATGAGGGCTTTGGCCTTGTCTTATTGTATCTTATTTTTATAATGCTTGGTTGTTGTCTCTTGGAGGCCTGCTCTTTCCTGAAGGGAAACAGAGGTAGAGGAGATTCAGGGGAAAGTTGAGTTGGGGGACACTTGGGAGGAGTGGAGGAAGGGAAAAACTGTGGTTGGAATTCATTGTATGAGAAAATCTATTTTCAATAAAAATAAAAATAAAGATTCTATATGCTAGTGGCTTCTTTCCTAATTTAGTCAAAGTTTTGGTAAGCACGGTATTTTATACTTCTGCAAGCCCTTTGGAATTTCTGTTTTTTCATTCTTGTATTTCTATACCTTCTGTTTCTTTCTTTTCCATTTTATACTGTATATATTTCTGTACTTCCTTTTTCCCCTTTAAGTCCTTTTTATGCATATTAAATGAATGACTTAAAATATAACAGATTGAAAACTATTCAGCACATTTCAAGGTTAATTACATTCATATTTTATCAGAATAATAATGCCTAAAACGACATCTGAAATTAATTAGCAGTACTAAGTAGAGTGTGAGTAATATTCTAATGTATAGTGGTAAAAAACAATGACATCTTGAATTTTTCATGCAAATGGATGAAATTAGACAACATTTCCTGAGTAAGGTAATCCAGACCCCAAAAGATGAATATGGTATGTTCTCATTCATAAGTGGATCCTAGTTATAAACAAAGGATACTGAACCTATATTTCATGATCTTAGAGAAGCTAAGTAATAAGGTGAACCCTAAGAAAAACATATATAGATCCACATTGAAAATGGAAACAAACAAGATTGCCTGACAAAATTGGGAACATGAGGGTGGGGGTGAGAAGAGAGAGTGGAAAGGGAAGAGAAGGAGAGAAGGGGAGGGGTGAGGAGAACTTGAGGGAATGGGATAGTTGAGAAGGAAAAAGGACAGAGAAGATAACAAAGAAAAAGATATCTTGATTGAGGGAGCAATTTATAGGATTAGCAAGAAACCTGTCTGTAGAGAAATTTCAAGGTATCTTCAAGGATGATCTCGGCTAAGGCCCTAAGCAATAGAGGACAGGGTGTTGGAACTGGTCTTGCCCTGTGGTCAGAATGATGAATAACTTAAATATCACTATAGAACCTTTATCCAGCAACTGATGGAAACAGAGGCAGAGGCCCTCAGCAGAGTACTGGACTGAGCTCACAAGGTCCATTTGAAGAGTGAGAAGAGTGAGACTATGAGCAAAGAGGTCAAGACCATGATGGGTACGCCCACTGAAACAGTCTACCTGATCTAATCGGAGCTCACCAAATCCAGCTGGACAGGTAGGTACTAACACAGGACCAAACTAGTCCCTCTGAATGTGTTTGACAGTTGCATGGCTGGGGTAGACTAGGGGATCACTGGCAGTGGCACCAAGATTTATCCCTACTGCATGTACTGGCTACTTGGGAACCTATTCTCATTGGATGATACCTTGCTCAGCCTAGATATAGTAGGGAGGGCCTTGGACCTTCTCGAAGCAATGTGCCTTTCTCTCTCTGAGGACTGGATTTGGGCAGGGTGGGAGGGTGTGTGGAGGGAATGGAAGGGGGAGAGGGAGTGGAAATTTGGATTGGCATGTATAATGAAAAGAGATAGTTTGCTTTCTTTTTTAAATAAGTATATTTAAAAAAGAGTGTGAGTAAAAATGAAAGACTGAAATATTTGTTAGAATTTTCTCATTTTTCGTCAGTAATTTCAAAATCCTAATTAATATTCCAGTATGAGATTTAGTTCTTAAATAAGTATATTTATATTTAAGTGATTTTTTAAAGCAAAGAAATCAACATCTATTGACAACATACCTTTATTCTTAAGGACTTGTCTTAAGTTTCCCAGATCACAGTCATAGGTAAAGTTGCATAACCAGTGTTTTAACGATAAAGCATAAAGTTTTCTCTATGAAACCCTATTAATACTTTCTATTTTCTGTCATCATAATAATAGAATGTTTCAAGTATATTGTACTGTTTGATCCCTTTCCATGCTCATTGAGCTGCCTTTTTCCTTCTAGAATTTTTACTATTGTTTATTCTTTTAAATAGATTTATTAATTTTTTATTTCCTCTAGGAAAGGTGAGTGGGGGCTATACTTCTTCAGTTACTGTATCTGTGCCAGCTTCAGTCATGTATACTTCAGTTGTTGTCATAGGACAGAATTTAAAGTTCAAGTTGGACCAGGAATTTCTTTTCCTACCATAATATTCACTCATTTTCCTGATTGGAATATTTGAAAAGCTATGAAGTACTAATATTTCCACTTATTAAAACTTTAGTAATCCATTTTTCATATTAGGATGCTTGGATAATTTTGTACTATTTTAATATCAACATTTTAATATATTACATGAATTCATTTTCTCAGTATGAATGTAAATATTATAGCAATTAATTTTGATAACACACTCTAAATTGTCAGATGGTACTTTTCTATCATCTTCAGTAACTGCTTTTGAAATAATTGCAGACCAAGATAGATATACTTGGGAAAGTGCCTGTGATGTTTATTACAAAGTTATCTATAACAAAATGCCAAAGGAGCCCCAGAGGATTTCCTTTTCTTCTTTCAAGATGATTTCTTTTTTGAAGTGACTTTCATCACAGATCAGTGGTCAAATTCTACCCACAATTTCTGCCAGTACTAATTCCTGGAGCCCTACTATAACTAAATCAATTCCATGTGAGTTTATCATGCTGAGAATGATTTTAATTTTATTACACAACTTTCTTTTTTATGTTGCTAAAACTAATAAACATATTCACACACAAATACACACATGGATATATATATGTCAAAATTCATGGTTAACATCGATTATATCTCTCTAATGAGCCATCCCCCATTTCCATGTTTTCTGTGTGGGCTGGTGGTATCCTTGGACCTGAATGTATTTTAGAACCTTAAATACACATGCATTTTAATATTTTATGTCTATTTTTTGTAACAAGCTTTCTTTTGAGCCATAAGGAGCTCCCAAATCATGACACAGAGACTATTAGTTATTATTTCTTGGCCTTATTCTTGTCTCACTACCTCTTATAACTTAACCTGTTTCTCTTCAGCTATCTTATGCCTTTCATTCTGAATGCTCTACTCTGTGACTGACTGGCTGGTGGATGCCTGGCTGACTGGACCTGTCACAGGCAATGAACATGGGCAGCATAATGGTGTGGGAGGTCCTTCTGTCTATATGTTGCTTTCATTGGTTAATAAAGGCTTTGGTCCTATAACAGAGCTATAGGAGAACAGAGCTAGGTAGGGAAAACTAAATTGAATACAGGGAAGAAGAGGCAGAGAGGAAAGCCATGGATCCTCCTCCTGAGAAAGATGCTGGTTAGAATCTCTGCCAGTAAGCCACTGCCACATGGTGATATACAAATTAATAGAAATGGGTTAAATTAATATAAGAGTTAGCCAATAGGAAGCTAGAGCTAATGGGCCAAGCAGTGTCTTAACTAATATAATTTCTGTGAGATAATTTTGGTTCTGGGCAGCCAGGAAGAACAAGCGGGCCCTCCTCCTACAGTGTTACAATTGATAACTCAGGTGTTAACCCCCCAGACTCTGGTATAGATAATCCTGTCTAGCAAGGCTTACAGGACCACTGACTCTGAAAACTGGTTGCCTGTATCTATAATTTCTCTCACGTGCCACTTCATTTCTTCCTGAAGAACAGCTTCGGGTGTGTTCCCACTACTTGTGTGTTTATCTCATGAAAATATTCCATCTGCTCTGCACATATATCTGTGGCTGGCCAGGAAGATGACTTCTCATTAAACTGCATGATTTTGATATATAGAATATATATTTGTACATGTTTCCTAACTAGATCTATTCGTCCCGAGACAGGAGACACTTAAAAGCCTGCTATGTTCCTTTTGCTCAGACTAACTGTGCACAGTTAGCTCACTTTTAACCTCAGAGCAAGTTCAGAAATTGACTAAAGGATTTTTGCAAATATATCTTAAGTTTAAAACTTTACAGTTATGCACAAGGTCAGAGTCATAGATGTCCAACCAAGGTTGCTTCACAAAGTACACTAAGAAAAGCATGTCAATTCTTCACTTGCCAAGTCTAGCTGACAGAAGACCCATGTCTTAAAGTCTGTCACTAGGCTTTGCACCACTGGGATCTGATTACAGTCTTACTTTGAAACCTGGAGACTCGTGTTGCCACAGTAAATGGCACGGCTTCTTATCACTTACCTTAGAAATGTACTTTTGACTAATAAAAAGTAACTCTTGTAATTTTTAACATTGATCCAAGCCTCCTGCAAGAAGAGAATTTTTAGATGAAAGAAGAAGCTAGGAGGAATTAGAATTAAGACAAGATAATTAGAATAGAGGCAGAAAAAATAAAGAAATTTGTTCAGAAGTTCTTGGTGTGAGAGAATTTATTTGCCCTCAGCCCTCAGATATTCTAAGAGAAAAGTTCCTTTCACTTGATATAGTGGCCAATCTGAACCCTGAAGAGGACCCTGGGGCTGAAACCCAAAGGCCCTTGCTTAAGACCTGGACATCTCCCTTTCTTTCTCACTCATTCTCTGTCTCCTCCCTCTCTCTTTCCTAGATTCTTCCTCCTACTAATTCTCTCTGCCTGTCAGCCCTGAAAATCCCTCTACTTGCCAACTATTGGCTGTTCAGCTTCTTATTGAACAAATCAGGGGCATCACAAAGGCAAAGCTACACATCTTTATGTAATTAAACAAATCATCATAAATAAATGTAACTCATTTTTGTCTCATTGAACATATGCAGCATAAGCAATTGTAACACATCTTTGCCTATTTAAACGAATATTCCCCAACATTTTTTCTTTTATGGAATATGCTTTTTTCATATACTATACTCTGATTACTATTTACTCTCCCCCAGCTCCTCCAAGATCCTCCCCACTTCCTCTCCCATCTGAATTCATGCTTCTTTCATTTCTACTTAGAAAACAAATAGGAATCAAGCAATAAAAATAAAATATGAATAAAAATAAATAGATTAAAATAAGAAAAAACACAAAAAGAAGTCAAAGAAAGAGCACAAACACACATATGAATGTAGAGACACTTATGTTCAAGTACAGGAGTCCCATAACATTACAAGGAGATCATAGTATATACACAATATATGTTTCTGAAAGGTTCTTGTGTTTACTGTCAACAGAATTTAAAATATTGAGCTTATACATATTTTATATGACACTTTTGTGATTGATTATGCAGAGAGTAGTCATATTAATCCTTTTTGGGAATGGCTTTAATACTTTGACTTCACTAGGAAAAATAAAAAATGCAATGAAAAAGTAATAACCAAGAAATTCTAGCTGATTTCGGGTGATTCTTGAATTTCCATGCTTATTTGAATAAATAATTTTCTAGACTATACTGCCACTAAAGGACTGATAATGTGATTATGATGCTTTAAAGCATTGCAGAAGGTTATCGTGGTAGCAGCTTTCAAAATGTCATAAGATTTTAAGACTTATGACAAGATGTCAGGTAGAAAGCCCATGATGTCAAAGGTTCAAGATTCTAAAAGCTGTCACTCTGTAATGTATATGATGTTAATTGAAAATATAATACTATTTTTGACATGATTTTGATATACTCATTAAGTTATTAGTTTTCGATTCAAATTTATATAGAGAACATTAAATTCTACAGTAGATATTTTAATCTCAGACCATGATAAAAGAAGGAGATCCAAATTTACATATATATATTATAGTTTGAAAATTGAAGATTCCCCAAAGCCCATTTGTTAAATAAAGACTTAGTCCCCATGGTATTTGTGAGAGTTTTGAATCTTTTAGGAGGCAGAATCTTGTAGGAGACTTTCAGTAGTTCAACTGTATGCTGTATAGATTGTAGAACCCTCTTTTCTTCCACTTTTTTTTGCATTCCTGATATTGTGATGAACAATTAGTTTGCTCTGCCATCCATATGTGCACCACAGAATCAATGCAATGATTCCACCTGAACACGGGGTGAAAGCTCTACAAGAGTGAGACAAAATGAAGCATCTTTTTTTCATTTTCTGTTTTTGGCATGTTTATTTATTTAATTTTGTTTTTACTTCCCAATCAAACTTTTCCTTTTCTTCTCTCCTTCCAGTCCCTTTTCCTCACTACCTCTCCCACACTCCCACTTCTCTCCACCCCATCCACTCCTCTTCAGAAAAGGGCTGGCCTCCCACAGATATCAGCCAGTCGTGGTTCGTATCAATTGCACGATATTTCAAGATGCATTGTATATCAAGTCACTGTCTCTTCTATTGAGGCAGGATGAGCCAATCTGATAGGAGGAAAGGTTCCCAAAAGAAAAGGAGTCTGAGACAGCCCCCTCTCACTGTTAGGAGTCCCACAAAATACCAAGTTACATAACTGTGACATATATGTAGAGGGTCTAGAACAAGTTCTCCAGTTGTCAGTTCAATCTCTGTGAGCCCCTATGACCCCAAGTTTGTTGGTACTGTGGATTTTGTTATGGTGACCTTGTCCCCACTGGTTCATACAATCCTTCCTCTCCCCTTATTTGCAGAATTATATGGACTCTGATTGATGATGGTCTGTGGGTCTATGAATCTATTACCATCAGTTCTGGGTTAAACCTCTCTTATGACAGTTGGGCTATGCATCAATTCATAAGTGTAGAAGAATATCTTTATGAATCCTTTCATTGACTTTTTTGACAGTCATGTTTAGTGCTATTTTATGTCTCTGATTCATCAAGCCTCTGGGTTCTGTTCCTCAGTGGTGAGCTTCCTCTCATGGTATGGGTCTCAAGATGGGCCACCCATTGGCTAGTCACTTCCACAATTTCTGGGTCATATTTACACCAATACATCTCATAAGCAGGACAAATTGTAGTTTGAAGGTTTTGTGGCTGGGATAATGTCCCAGTCCCTTCACCGGAAGTCTTACTTGGTTACAGGAGATGGCTGGTTCAGGCTCCTTATCTTGATTTCTAGGTAGGAGTCTTAGCTAAGGTCACTCTAGGTTGGGCAGTTTGCTGGGAGTTTCCATTGCATTAGGTTTCCAGTTGTCTCTCCCAGTATTCTCTCCCTGTATTCCTCCATCATCTGATTCTCTCCTTTTCCCATTACCTATCTCCCTATATAGACCCCTGAACCCATCCAATAAAAATGTCAATACTATTCAATTTCCCTTAAAAGTGAAATTCATGCATCCTCCTTGAGTCCTCCTTGTTACTTAGTTTCTCTCGGTCTATGGATTTTAACATAGTTATCTTTTACTTTACATTTAATATTCACTTATGAGGGAGTATGTACCGTGTTTGTCTTTCTGGGTCTGGCTTACTGCACTAGAGTTCTTAGTTTAACCTATTTGCCAGCAAATTTCTTGATGGCATTGTTTTTAATAGTAGAGGCCTACTACATTGTGTAAATGTACCACATTATCTTTATCCTTTCTTTGGTTGAGGAACATCTAGGTTGTTTCCAGTGCCTGGCTATTATGAACAAATCTGCTATGGACCTAGTAGAGCGTGTGTACATTTGGTATGGCGGATTATCCTTTCAGGATATGTCCAGAAATTGTATAGCTAGATCTTATGGAAATATATTTCTATTTGTTTTTTGAGAAACTGCCATATTGTTTTCCAAAGTGACTGTTTGTACACCCAACAGCAATGGAGAAGTATTCCCCTTATGCCACATTCTCATCTGCATGAGCTGTCACTTGTGATTTTGAAATTAACCATTCTGAAAGGTTTAAGATGGAATCTCAATGTTGTTTTGATTTGCATTTCCCAGATGACTACACATGTTGAATATTTCTTTTGGTGATTATCAGACATTTGAGATTCCTCTGTTGAGAATTCTGTTTAGGTCTGTACCACATTTTAGATGTCTAGTTTCTTGAATTATTTATATATTTTGGATATCATTCCTCTGTCAGACATGGGGGTTAGTGAAGAACTTTTCCCATTCTGTAGGCTACCATTTTGTCTTATTGAATTTGTCCTTTGCCTTTTCAGTTTCCTGAAGTCCCATTTGTTAAGTGTAGATCTTATGTGCTTTTGCAATTGGTGTTCTCTTCAGGGAACTGTCTCCTTTCAAGGCTATTCTGCACTTTCTCTTCTTCTTCAGTTTCATTGGGAACAGAGAGATGGCTCAGTCATTAAAGGAGAGGCTCACAACCTAAAATATAAGTTTCATTTTGTAAGGCAATAAACTAATGCATTTACTACAGTAATAGATACATGAACATAATATTCAATGCCAATACTTCAAAGAGATCTATTGAATCCTTTAAAATAGATATACATTTTTTAAAACTATTACTTCCAGAGTAATGGCTTCTATAATTCTTGGTAAAAAACCGTAGCATTGTAACTTATCCAATTGTATGTCACTTTTATATATGTTGATTCATATTTTGTATGAATATCAAAAATATCAATTTTGGTCATTAAATATGCATGATAATTTTCTGCTTTCATGCAAACTAATTGTTTTATCATCAATCTGATTATTTTACTTTCTTAAAATGACCCAATAGTTACAAAGAATGATAAAAATATAGATAGATTTTCCTATCAAAAGCATTTACTGATGTGCTCCAACGAGGGACTAGGACTCTTTTCAATGCTTCTGAGAACAGAAATTAATCCACAGATACTGTGTCAATCTGTTCACAATTTCTGGAAATGCATAGTTTCTTCTTATATTTATTCTTATAACACATATATATATTCTCCCCTCAGCTCTATTAAAATATATAGAAAATCTGGATAATCAATATGGGAGGAAGTTCTTTCTCACTTGGTTAAATGTCATTTAAAATACTTGTCTTCATTCACTAAAGTTGCTTTTAAATAGTACCACACAGGAATGTAGTTAAACAAACCACAGAAATTATTAACTTATTTCTACTGTCATAAAATCTGAAATTAAGGCCTCAATTTTTCCCACTTCTCATGAAAAATAATTTTACTTCATTCCTCACTCCTATCTTATATTTGCTTACAAATTCTTTTTCCCTTGAAATATATTGATTTGGTCTTTCTTATGATTATAGCTTCATAGTATATTTTCCTGTTTGTGTTAGTTTGGCGCAATATACACACCACTGTGAACTCATCTAATTAAACTTTCATGGTCTCTATTTAAAATAAGGGTACATGCCTTAATTTATGTTTAAGATATCAGGATACATATTTTGGAGATGTAATTTTCAAACTCTAATATTATTGTGACTGCTTGAAAACTTCAAAGAAGTGAGTGAAGGAGAAGACTTGACCACACGAAAGTCATAAAGTAAGTCATAAAGAAAGTCATTTGGTTTATTGATGAGCACTCTGTATGGTAACCATGAAAGAAAATACTTATGTGTCAAGTCATAAAAATTTCAAATTTAAAGCCTTAATACCACTTTTTATTGTTAAGCCCCCAGTTGCTCTACATTTTGCTTTATACTCTGTGTACAACATATAGTTTCATTGTATGTGTAAACAAATTGCAAATTACTTAATTTTACAGATATGGAAAATAATAAAAAATTATAATATCTTTGAATCATTAAAATCTTGCACTTCATAATTTTATGAAACATTTTTATGTTATACTCTGATGAACAATTTATCTTCATATCACTCACCTTTTATTAGACAGACTCTATTATGTTCTTAATATTTTTATTGATATTACAAGTTTAAGTAATTAAAAAAGACTAACATTGGTATGTTATTGGCAGAAAAATGTGTTGGGAATGTAGAGATATACAGACTGTGATATGAGTATTTTTCTTCAGAAGTCACATGTTGGTTGTTTGACTTGTAGTGAGTAAATATTAGACGAGCCATTTGGGATGGGTAATCCGGTTTAGAGAATAGTCTGACATGGGCACCATGATTACTGGAACCTTTCCTGGAGAGAGAAAGATACACCAGTGTTTTCTATCCCTTTCACGAGAGGTGCTGCCATCAAACAACAGTCAGCAAGCCAGGATGATGACATTGACAGATCGTGACCTTGAGCTCTTCAGATCCTATGTGTTAAAATATATACATCTGGTGTTTTACCTACTCAGTATAGAATCTTTTAATTTTCTTACCAACTGGCAAAGATAATTTAATACTTCCAGCAAAGTGCTATCAATAGAAACGTTCCATAGTATATTGTGGAATGTGTATGGCATCCCCTAGACAGTATTTAAGAACTGTACTTCACATAATAGAAGAAATAAAACTGCAGTGAAATGTGATGGTGACTTTAAAGAATTTGCTGAAGTGCTGCCTCTCCCATATGCATATCAAATGTTTGGTGCAAAGGCACCTGGGATTTTTGTGTCTTGGTGATTGTTTCTTGAAAATTTCCCAACAAACTCTGGTGAAGTCTTAATGTTTTGAAATATGAAAATGATTTATTGCACTATTATAAACCTTGTGGGATAGATAGAATATGCTGTCAATTCTGATGAAAGAAGGGTAATAATGTTGCATTACCTAATGGAATCCAATTAACCAAATACAAATAACAGCTTAATAATTACTCCTAAAATTAAAATAATTATCATATAATTGCATAGCTCCAAATGGACTAAAGGGCATTTTGTTAAGCCCATCAATAAACTAACATCTTGTCTTGTATTAATGAAATTCTGTATAGCTGATTCATTTTATGTGACGGCAACTATGTGGTTAGTTTTCATTTAGCTGCGTCTATCACAGTTTGTAGAACTAGCTTTTCATGTCAGCAGAGGAGCTCTCTAATGAATTATGATCAGAAAAAGGAATGCAGATGTACTTCACATCAAATTCCTCTTTCCTCATTAGTACAGCAGCTGTTTGACTGACACTGTGAGTAATGTTTTGCTATTCATTCTAGATCACTTTTATAGTTTATGGAAATTTTGGCAAAAGGTTCTCATATTCTTCTTTAGCTAATTAATGGAGTAAGGCTGTGGTCAGTAGATATAACTTGCCTGTTAGTCTTTATTTCAGGGTTCACTTTCCAGAATAATAAAAATAGGAAATGTGGTGGTATGCTAATTTCCCTGACAAAGAGGCAAGAAGAAATAATATTTTATAAGTGGCCTATAATGTTACTAATATAACCAAAGCAAGTTATGCCTTATAAATGAATCCCAATAAACGATATACACTTATTTTAACCTATCAATATTTTATTGTTTGGGAAAATCTGTATATAATGCTAACAAATGTTCTAGGAGGCCAATATAATGGGTGATGCTCTTACAGAAGGCTGCAATCAAGAAACGGAATATAAGGGTAGAGTAACACAAAGTACAATATCACTGGCCAATTGCCATTACACTGAAGCTCCACTCTTCATGTGAATTCTCTGTGATAGCTGATACTAATTTTCAACATAACAATATATAGTCTCACCTGGGAGACTGGCTTCTGGGTTTGCCAGTGGGGAATAATCTTGACTATTTAATTGATGCAGGAAGATCTTTCTCAGTTCTGGGCATGAGGGCTCCTTGGGCAGAAGATTCTTGATTCAAGAAAATGGACAAAACAACTGCACACTCACACTGCAGTATCCTTCTCTGTTTACTGGTGGCACTTATAATGTGACCCATAGCTTCAAGCTTCTATTGCCTTCATTTTCTGCTTTAAAATAGAATTTATCTTGAACCAATACTAAAATAATTATACACACATATGTATTAATATTATATATATATATAATATTAATATATAAATATATAAAATATATATATATTTAATCCTACAAACCTTCGGTTACTCTGTCTTATTCTCCCCTTTTCTCTTAAAGAAATACATCTTCCTGGCAACTCTGTTATCTAGTTTACCAATTTTCTGTGTTTGTTTATAAACTACCAAGTTAAATTGGAGCTACCTACATAAGCATGGATGAATTTTAAGAAAGCGACTTCCTAGTTCCCAGCCACCACTGACATGTTGATAGTCATTCAGTGTAGGAGGCTCCATTCACCTTTTGTGATTAAGTATTGAGAAGCACATGGTTTACAGACCACATGAAGGTAGTTATAGCTTCAGTTAGTTCATGGGTGCTTGAGCCAGAAGACTACGATTTTAGAACAGTTACTCCAAACCACTGGCTCTTACAGTCTTTTTGTCTGGCTTTTGTGGTTTTCACTTTGCTCTGGTTTGTGTTTGTATATGAGTTTGTGTGTGTGTGTGTGTGTCTCATTTATAGCTAACAAGTCTAAATGTTTTTTTTCTGTACTCTGGTGAGTTGTGAGTCTTCAGTATGATACATCACCTACTACTATAAAAAGAAGGTGCTCTGATGAAAACTGTGTGCTTTATTAATCTATTGGTATAAGAAGGGTGAGTATTTAGAAATCAATTTTATGCTATGTTTTTTAGCAGAATAATAATAGTAGGATCCCCTGTTGAACTTATGATTGTTCTAGATTTTATTTTCTAGCCTGGGTTCCTGTGCATTCTTCCTGTATAGAGGACCTTGAGTCCAATCAGGAAACAGTAGATTGTCCAATAATATTCATGCCACTATTGTATCAATAAGTATATATTGCCAACAAGTCATTATTGAAGTACACATAGTTAACAGCTGGGGAAGACTGTCTATGACTTCTTCCTTGGCAATTTGCATAGCAACTTCTGACATAGTGAAAGATAACAGGTAGGGAGAAAATTTCTATATCATCCCAACTTGATTTCTCCATATCATTTCACCAAATTATATGCACTCTTCATTAATAATGTCTTACCATCATGTTCTGGTGGTGCACCAAGATCAATGGTAATATCTGTGTTGATTTTGGGAATGCTCTGAACATTAGCATATAGAGAAATATACCAGAGTTGACATTTGGAATTTTGGCTAATACCCTATGAATTATGAGAAACATTTTCTTCCACACAGTGAAGAGCTGTTCAACTCATTTAAAACTATTACTATAATTGTTTTTAAATTATTATTTTAAATGGTTTAATTAAATAGTAGGTTTCCATATGGATGTTTCATGTCATAAAATATTTTGTTTTTACTACTTTCTCAAAAGTATGTCCAAGTTAAGTACACAGATCAACAACTTGTAGTTGAGATATAAAAATGAGAAAAAATATGGGATGTTTGCATTTTTGGGTCTAGGTTTCCTTTGTGTAATGTTTTATACTAAAATCCAATAATCAGAACGTTCCTAATTTCATTTTATCTACAGCTGAGTAGATTTCCATATATATGTATATCATAGTTTCCTACCTATTCATCAGACTTGTAGCCTGACTTCTTCACTATTGTTAGTAAAGCAGCAGTGAACATGAATACTCTTGTAGCAAATTATAGAGTTCTTTACATTGAAATCCAGGAAACTGTAAAGCCAGGTCTTGAAAACACTTTTCAAAGAGATCATCTGATCCTAACTGTATTCATTTTCTTGATTACACAATTGTGGGATTGGGATCTTTTATCTTTATTTCATTTAAAGATTTGCTTCATTGTCTATGCTTCTTTTTATTTTTTTTAAAAATGACCAATTTAATGTAGCTACCACTTTTGTATGGTAAGACCTAGAGTCTAGAGAAGCAATGAAAGTAGTCATTTGGACATAGCCAAGTGGAAACTAAAATATCAACAATGGATGTATTGAAATGTTATAGAGTGCAAGAACATTAATCTTAATTGAGTATATATTAAATAATTAAATTGATACCATGGAAATAAAATCCAGTAATATTTGCATGTCCTAATAAAGTTCTACAATAATACATTTATTACATTTATGCTCTCTTGACAAACTTTTACATCAAACTACTAATGCACTTGGCTAAAATACCAGACAAAATGCTTGTTCTGAGAAGTTGTTACCATATTTCAATAATAAAATATTATTCTGAGACTGTATGATACTTTAGTGAAAATATTATAACTATTTGAAATTCTCAGGAACTTTTTTCACTTGATTGCCTTGCATCCACAATGCTTGCCACTTGGTTTCGTTAAATAAGCATTGGACTCAGTACTTTATTTGCCATACTAAGCTAACTGACCTAGAGTAATAGCAGTATAGGTTGACTTTTAGAAGCAAATGGAATTTTCCATTTAGCGCAGCTTTAAATGCATTTTTTTCTGTACACTGGGCATGCTTCTTTCTCTGTTCTTTTATTTATCTTTGCAAGTCTTATTTGTCACTATGAGTGATGTAGACTAAACTGTTTAAATATCTAAGTAATAAGCAAGGACTATCAATAGTTGTGTGATCTTCTTGGTTAAAATATCTGGTAGCTCAACAGTGAATATTCCATTTCGTGTAAAATCATATTATTAATATAATAGCAATTGGGGCTATATTGTTTAACATAAGGTGTGTTTATTTTTGGATTTCATATTGATAACAATATACCAAAAACTAGCTAAATGCTCATTTCCCACCAATAAACCAACTTAAATGGAACTTCATTTATAGTCTTTTCTTCAGGATTAGAGTGACATTCTTCTGATATTAAAAGTCAGAAAGGTTTTTTCAGTGATGTAATTTTAAACCATCTGATACTTTCTTACAGTTCACTCACTCCTGCTCTAATCAAAATACATGATACTTTTGTAAGAGCATCTTCACTAGCAGAAGTCATAGAGGCATTGACAATACTACACATAGCTATATTTTATACAATTTATTAAGCACAAACAACTTTCAGAGAATGTAATGAAAAAAGAATACACAAAACTGTAAAATCATTTGCACTGTCATTCAAGTAGGTGAATGAATTCAGACAAAGAATTAATTATTTTTAAAAATAACAAACTTCCTAGAAAAATCTTTTACATTCTCAAACCCACTTCAGAAGCTACTTCTGACATTGGTTTTGTGGACATTACTAAGCTAAAAAGGCACCATGTTGTTTCAATATGTTCAGGTCATTTACAACTAAATGCAAACATTATCTGACATAACTTTGCTGTCATTAAAAAACTTTTCTTCATTTTGGTTTCTGTTGCAAGGAGCCACTTATTCATCCTGGCCACCTAGAACCAAAATAATCATACAGAAACTGTATTAATTAAATCACTGCTTGGCCCA
>LOJH01018082.1:0-21636 GCA_001685095.1 Ellobius talpinus
TCAGGCTTCTTATTAACTAACTCTTACATCTTAAATTTACCCATTTCTATTAATTTATATTTTACCATGGGGCTCATGGTTTGTTACCTCTTGCTTTTTGAACTGCTACATGGCATCTGTCTCCTTCGGCAGTTACATGTTGTCTCTTTGACTCCACCTATCCTCTCTCTCTAACTCTTCCAGCCTGGCTATATTTTGCCCTGCCATAGGCCAAAACAGCTACTTTGTTAACCAATGGTAATAAAACATATTCACAGCATACAGAGGGAATCCCACATCATTTATTGGTGATATAAACAGTGCAAATTTCAAACCAAGCTGTACTTCCATTTTTTTTCTTGACTGAGTCTCAATTTGTAACCTGAGATCCAACTGTCTCTGCCTCTGGAGTGCTGGGATTAAAGACATGCACTACACTCTAGTCTTGAGTTCCACTTTTGGGGAACAAAAGGGTCCTTGTTTTAAGATAGTTGCATTGTTAATTCTATAATAGCCTTTATAGGGTCACCATTGTTCTTTTTCAGGGCTCCCATAGCCTTAGCATTTAACACATCTACTTGTGACTTGACCAGTTCTATTTTTATTTTCCACAACAACCTCTTTCTCTTTTTGTGCAGTTGGAGTCTTATTTTCTTGAATGTTTGAAATACCTTCACCTTGTTTTTTTAGCAGTTGTCATCTGTGTGTGTGCTGAGATAAATCTTTAATATTGGCTTCCCGAAATAATGTATAGGTGTCTGAAGCTGGGCTCCTGTGACCAACCGTCTGGCTTTGTGATGACAAGAGGCTATTCTTAGATTTCTGCGTAATGCCTCTTGTAATCCCTGGAATCTGTCGAAGACCCAGCTGGGACATAGCCTTTTGTTCCATTGCTGACTGGTTGACTTGGGCCACCACCACCACCTGGGCTTGTGTGTGTAGTAGGTGTGAAGTAGCCCTTGAGCTCTAGTCCTGATCACTGTTGGTTGGATTCTGTGCAGACCCTGTCTCAACCTGAGGCTGTGGCAACTGTAGCAGAGGTGATTTCTGTGGATTCACTCGGTAGAGAACGTGGACCCAAGATGGCGGCAGAAAGAGAGCAGTATCTTGGCTGATGCTTTTTCTTTTTAATTTTCATTTTTTAATGCTATGGGTTGAGCTCAGGTCCTCCTGCTGGCAAGCAGTCTACTGATAGAACCATCTCCCTAGCCTTTCCAAAGTTTATTCCCTTAAAAATAGTGTTTAAAAGGAATTTTTTCCAAGAGAGGATTTCTCTGTGTAGCAGTCCTGGCTGTCCTGGAACTCACTTTGTAGACCAGGCTGAACTCAAATTCACAGAGATCACCTGCCTCTGCCTCTGCCTCCTGAGTGCTGGGATTAAAGGTGTGTGCCATCACCGCCACCACATACACACATGCATACATACAACTTCAAATGGAATCTTATATTACTATAATGTCTGTGGATTTGTTAGTCTTTTTTTTAAAATAACATCTGAAAACTACAAAAATAATTTCTCCATTGCCTAGAATCATCCAGTGGTGTTTAGGAAGAGCAGAAACATGTTGTACTTCAACTCCCCTCTTCCTCTAATTGGTGGTAGCCCCATGGACTAGTGAGCTTAACCTCTTTTGTATCAGTTTCTTTATGGGTAAAATGGGGGCCACTGGAGAAAACGATCTCCCAGGTACCTTTCCAACACTGTCCTGTGACTGGTGTAAGGAGACTACTTTAAAATGAGAATAACTTTGCTCTCTTACCTAGTTGGGGGTATGAAATAAAATTAGATAAAAAGGTTTATCTTTCAAAAGAAAAGTACTAGACAGGGCACTAGCAGAAGTTAGTACCTGTAGATGCTGCTATTCCACCTCTGACTTAGTCTATAGCTTAGGAATGCCTTGAAGTTTTTATCCTCCTGCCTCAGACTCCAGAGTAGTTTTAATTACAGGACTGCTACAAGGCCTGATTCTGCCTCTGGCAGCTTCTGCAGTAAGGTGCAGAGTCCATATGTAACCTTTATCTCTTCAGACCTGCCAGTACTTGGCATTTGATTTCCAGCTTTGAGTCTTGGCAGATCACCCAACCTCGCTTACCCATTGGCAGAATGCAGCCATCATTCAGCCTACAAACGCTTGGGCAGGTGGTGTAGCTCAGCTAGTAGAGTGTTTGCCTAACATTCAGGAACCCTGGTTCCTAGCACCACACAATACCTGATAGTGTCTTGTCTGTTGCCCGTAATGGAAGCAAGAGGATCAGGAGTTCAAGGTCTTTTTAGCTACATGGAAATTTTGGGGCCAAGCTGAATCCCATAAGACTGTCTTTAAAAAGTACTCAACCTGGCTATTTAATCTGGTCGGTTTCAGTAACTCTTCATTGCCTGGTCCCTACTCAATAGGCTGGATTGGTGTAGAGTTAGGAGCAGTTTCTGGAGCCAGATTACCTGGATACAGATCATTATTTTTTTCAAGGGTCACTTGTAGACCAGGTTGGTCTTGAATTCCTGATCCTCCTGCCTCTACTTGCTAGGAGCTAGGATTGCAGCATCTGGCATGTGCCACCACACCCAACTAATATTCTTTTTAATTATTTTTTTTAAGTTGAGAATCTTATATCATGCACCCATATTGCAATCATGTTCCCAGTCTTCCCATGTTTACCCCCTTATGACCTTCCCCTTTCCCCAAAAAAAGACAAATCCATTTTGCATTATCCATATATTCACTGGAGAATGACCTAATTCCTAGTGGCCAGTCCCCAAGGGAGGATGGATGAGTCTTTCTCCATGTGTGTCTGTGTCGTACGCCATGAGCTGAGGGGAGCCATGCAGTGGCTAGAACTGGGCGGGACTAGCTCTCCTGCATCCACTGCCTTGCTTCCGTGTGGTTGCCACATTGCAGTTGCCAGTGAGGGGTGGGACCAGCTCTCCCTATGCTCACAGACAGTAACATGGCTTCAGGTATCAGCCCTGCCCATACAGATGTCCATGTGGTAACATGGGCCACATACATCAACAAGGCCCTTGACTGTATCAGGAGCACTGACCTACTCATGGCCCTCTGTGGCTACACAGACCGCAAACCTCAGCTGGTCTCAGGTGGTTACACTTGCCACTCACATCAGCATGGCTCCCCGAGGCAGCAAAACCTGAGTATATCACAAAGGCATGGGGCAGTGCACAGGCTGCATGTGTCCATATGAATCTCAGGCTTCAAAGTAACCTGGACCACAGACAACAACACGACCTCCTGTGCTGTCTTGTACCATGGTGGTCCTTTGAGGAGGTCCAATCCAGAAAGTGAACCTTTCCCTCATCTCAGGCCTACATCTTTGCCCAGATCCAGGGCCATCTCGAGGCTGGCTTGGTGGGATTGAGTCTGTACATCATCCTGCTAACCCCTGCTGGGCAATGACAGCATGTAGACCTCAGCCCCTCTCTCATCTGTCACCGCCATCATGTCTCCAGTTCCTTCTGTCTCCCTAGTGCATTCCTACTTTGTTTTGGTTTTAGTTTTTCAGGACAGGGTTTCTTGGACACTTCTGATATTTTTGTTTTTAAAATGAGTCTGTGATTCATAGTCTGATATTATCTAAAAACATTTGAAAGACAAGGATAAATTCATGGATGATAGTTATTATTATCATTATTATTGAGACAGAGTCGCTCTACATAGTCCTTGGCTGTTCAAGAGCTCACTATGTAGGCCAGAGTGGCCTCAAACCCACAGAAATCCACCTCCCTCTGCCTCTCAAGTGCTGGGATTAAAGGCATGCACCACCATGCCTGGCTTGGTTTAAAATTATGTGTATATGGTGCTTATGCATGTGTATATGTGCACCTGCATACAATACCCACAGAGACCAAAAGAGAGTGTCATATCCCCTAGAGTTATATAAGGTTGTGAGCCACCTGAAGTGGTTGCTGGAAACCTAACCTAGGTTCTCTGGAAGAGAAGCCAGTGCTTTTAACTACTGAGCCCATTTTGGCTTTTTGAAACAGGGTCTCACTCTGTACCCGAGTTGGCTTGGAACTCAGTATTCATATCCCAAACTGGCCTCAAACTCATGGTAATCCTCCTACCTCAGCTTCCTGAATGTTGGGAATGCATCATTATTGAACAATGGTTTAACCAGACTAGTTGCTGGGTGTTTAAATGATTTTCAGTTTTGTTTCCTCAAGCATTGCCCAGAGTCTCAGGGTACTCCCGCAGTCTTGCCTTGTGCTCCTGTAATTTTTTGAGGAAACTCAAAGCAAATTGTTTCCTTCTGTGCTCAGCTGTTCTGGACTATAAAGTAAAAATGCCAGCCGACTGCTTTTTTTAATAGCCTGGTATAGGTTTACATAGTTTGCTGATTAGTGCTCAGAACCCTCTGGAAAAGGGAGCTCGTCTGTAACTTCAGAACTTCTGTATTGTTGTTTTTTTACTATAGTATTATTATTATTCTTTAATGATTTTAGTGCAAAGGGAAATAAACCCAAGTGTTCAGCAGCTGCGCTTTCTTCCAGTTCTCAGAGAAGCTGAAGTTAAACCCTGTCTGAGGAAACCCAGCCTTCGCTATAACTGTTGCTCAGTGGTAGAGGACTTTTGTGGCATGTGGAGGCCCAGGGTGGATCCCTAATGCCACCCAGGACAAGCAAGCAACAAATGAACATACCCCTGAGTCTGCTTGTCCTTTGCGTGGCACTAAAGGCCTAGCCTTCTGTGAGGGACCTTTGTGTTTCCTCAGGCACTCACAGGCGACCCTGAGTGGAGTGATGAGGAAATGAAGAAAGGGCAGACACCCATGTAGGATAGCCAGGATCCAGTGGGCTGTGCTGACTCTTCTGGAGCAATGCCAGCCTTGCAGCAGCATGTGTAAGCGCAGCACAGCTGGAGCACAGTGGGGAGTGGTTAGCTAGTCTGGGTAGAGGTTCTCTGCAGGGTAGCAGTCTCAGGTTGCAGTCATCCAGGAAGAAGCTACAGTTGCTAAGACTTTTGTTTATTTATTTTTATGTATATGAGCATCTTGCTTGCATATATGTCTGCATACCACCTACATGCTTGTTAGCATTAGCACTGGACCAGAAAAAAGAAAAAGGCTTTGCCATTCCTCTGAGCCTCACTGGGGAAACACTGGGATCTTTCATATGGCGGTGTCCATGTCAGACAGTCCACATTCACTCACTACTTTGTCCACTCTGTCCACATTCCCTCCTGGTTTCCTTGGCTCCCCATACTAAGCCTAGCTGGATTTTTTACTAAGGCTGAATCTATAAAGCAGCCGCATGCCAGGCTCATGATACCATAAGTGATCATGTGTTTTACTTGGATGGTTTTGTTGTTGTTTTCCAGACATTCTTTCTACCTTTAAATTTGACTAGATGGGGTTATAGAGATGGCTCAGTGGTTAAGAGCACTGGCTGCTCTTCCAGAGGTTCTGAGTTCAATTCCCAGCAACTACATGGCAGCTCACAACCATCTATAGTGGGATCTGACGCCCTCTTGTGGCATAAAGGTATACATGCAGATAGAGCGCTCATACACATTAAATAAATAAATAATCTTTTATATTTGACTGATGAGGAAGCTGGAGAGATTATGCAATCACATAAGTACCATAAGTACCAGAGTTCAGATTCCTCAGTATCCACAGAAAGCTAGTTCTGGCAACATTTGTAGTAACCCCAGTGCTGTAGGTATAGAGTTTCAGAGGGACAGAGAGATAACCTGGGAGCTTGCAGCTAAAACAGAGAGCTGCTGGTTCAATGAGAGACTGTGCCTTAGAAGGAGGAGGAGGGGGAGGAGGGGAGGAGGGGAGGAGGGAAGAAGAAGAGAGGAAAGGTTGAGTGTTGTAGAGGAAGACACCTGATGACCTCAGACCCCAACACATTCATACATGTGTAAGCAAGCATATTCTCACGTGAGTGAACACATAACCCATACACACTAAAGTTTAAAAAATAGATAAAATCTAGTGAAGGGTAAGGATGTAGCTTTTAGTGGTAGAGCGCTTGGCCTAGTATGTGGGAGGCTCTGGGTTCAGTCCCCAGCACCACATACATAAAGGCTTGGGACTGAAGAAGAAATAAAATTGGCTAGGTAAAGGGGGTGTGGTGATATTCATCCATCATCCCAGCAGGGGGATAGGAGTTGATGGCCAGCCCTGGCTACATGGGAGCCCCTCTAAAAACAAAGTAGTAGGATTTGATGAGGGAGTCAGGCAGGAGAGTGCTAGCTTAGGCAGGACTGTTCTGACTCGGGGCTGCTTCAGTGCAGGCCTCAGTTTGTACCACTGAGCTTCTTTGCCACTGGTGGTTGAAAGTGTGGTCTCTGCATGGGATTCTTAACACCTTGCCTAAGGAAGCAGAGGAGGCAAGGGGGTGAGGTGGAAAGTGTGGGTGAGGGGTGGGACTTCCCAGCTCTGCCACTGTGATTTACCTCAGTGACTTCCATGGAGTTTGCTGCAAATCATCATGCTCGTTAAGGTCACTGCTGCTAACCCCAAGGCACTCGACAGGCAGCCATGCATTCCAGCGACTCAATACTTGGTACAATTAAATCATCCTGCAGATGCCCACAATGGTTAATGATGATGCTGTTTGGATGGTGACACAAGCCCAGACTTTGAGTACAAAGGTGACACACTTTGTTTTCAACTTAACAATTTTTTTCTTTTAAAATATTGTAAACATTTATTGTGTGTGTGAGTGCCATAGCATAGATGTGGAAGAAAATTTGGGTTCCCAGGATTGAACTCAGGGTTGGAGCCCAGAGTCTTCCTGCTGAACCATCTCACTCTTCCTGAATGGGTTTTTTTTTTCCTTTTTTTTTGTGGCCTATTTGTTTGAGAAAGGGACTCGCTATGTAGCCTTGCCTAGCCTGGAATTCAGTATGTAGCACAGACTGGCCTCAAACTTCCAGAGGTGCTCACCCCTGACTCCTAAGTGCTGGGACTAAAGTTTAAAGTTATGTGCCACCACTCCCTGCCTGTCTCTTCCCACCCCCGACATGCTCTAATTTGATTCCTGGCCAATGTTTTTTAATCAGTAAGAAGGTTAGTAAGAGGTGTCCTCCATTGCTGTATTTCTTTGCCATAAATAGTCTAGCCCACTACATGAGTCCTTGTTTTCCTTTTCTATTGTGAAGTGTAACAAGCTCAGAATATTTTATTATAGAAGTGTGTGTGTGTGTGTTTACGTGTACATGTATGCAGATTCCCATGGAGGGCATAAGCAGGTGTCAGATCGCTGGAGTTAGAGTAGAGGCATTTGTCAGCCGTCCAGTGTGGGTGCTGGGACTAGAACTCAAGTCCTCTTTAAGAGCAGTCTTAGCCTCCGAGCCATCTTTCTCACTCCATCTTTAGGAAATTTTTTTTGTTTGTTTGTTTTTTGGTACAGGGTTTCTCCATGTAGCCCTTGCTGTCTGGAGACCAGGCTGGTCTCAAACTCGGAGATCCACCTGCCTCTGCCTCCCGAGTGCTGGAATTAAAGGCGTGTGCCACCATTGCCCGGCTCCAACAGAAGTTTTTAATAGTACAAAAAAGTAGAATAATGTAGTATTCCCATCTACAATTTTTTACATTTTCTTAGTTTTTCTTTTTAAAAAATATTTTTAAAAAATCCAGGCATATGCCTTATCACCTCTTAGTATAATATATTCCTTACTGATAAAGACTTTTTGAAAAAAAATATAACTGCAGCACCATTATTCCTATAAGACATAATAATTCCTTATTTAAATATAAGGAACTATATATACCAATCAGATTTGACAAAATGTTGATAACTTGTTAAATTTACTTTTAATCACATTTGTTTGCTTTTTTATTGAAAAGAGATTCTTTTCTCATACAATATATCCTGATTATAGTTTTCCCTCCCTCTGCTCCTCCCATTTCCTCCCTTCCCTCCCCCTTTCTGTTTCTCATTAAAAAAGAACAGGCTTCTAAAAGATAACAACTAAACATGATAAAATATAATATAATGCAGCAAAAACTATCATATGGAAGTTGGACACATCAGCTCTGTAGAAGGAAAAGAGTCCAAGGGCAGGCACAAGAGTCAGAGACCCAATCATTCTCACACTCAGGAGTTCCATAAAAGTACTAAGCTAGTACCTGTAATCTACATGCAGAAGATGGGTGCAGACCCACGCAGGCCCTGTGCTTGCTGCTTCAGTCTCTATGAGCACATATGCTCTTTACTTAGTTGATTCAGAAGAAGTTGTTCCTGTGTCCTCCATTTCCTCTGGTTTTTACAATCTCTGAGGGATTCCCTGAGCTTTGAGGGAAGGAATTTGATGGAGACTTCCTATTTAGAGACACTCTCCGCATACTGTCTGGCTGTGGGTCTCTGCATCTGTTCCTATATGCTGCTGGAAGAAAACTCTCTGATGAGTGGATAAAGCATGTATCTATGAGTATAGCAGAATATCATTAGGAGTCATTTTATTGATACTTGGTTTGTTTCGCCCTAGGTCTCTGGGATAGCCAATCTATGGTTCTTGGTCACCCTAGTAGTGTGGGGTATGAGTTCCTTCTCATAGAGTGGGCCTTAGATCAAATCAGACATGGGTTGGCTTCTCCTACAAGTTCTGTGCCACCATTGCCCTAGCATTTTATAGGTAGGACAGATTGTATGTCAAAAGTTTTGTGACTGGGTTGGTATCCACATTTCTCTTTTGGTAGCTTCCAGAGTACCTTCCCACACCAAACAGACTAGAACGGTAGGGGTGAAAGCTCCATGTAGGTACCAGCTTGATTTCATCCTGTTCAATGAGTTATGTGGTTATTGCCCTTTTATAAGTTTGCAGAGAGCAACTTTTTATTATAGCAACAGACTAGGCGGTTTGGGGATTTCTGTAGGACCCCCTTGGCCAACAATTCAGTTGAATGTGAACCCAGTCCAGACCATCTCTGGAAGTCTTCCCTGGCAGCAAGAGATGGCCAGTTGAGGTTCAGTATCCAACATCACTAGGAGTTCTCGTTAGTATCACCAT
Source organism: Ellobius talpinus (assembly GCA_001685095.1). Classification (NCBI taxonomy): domain Eukaryota; kingdom Metazoa; phylum Chordata; class Mammalia; order Rodentia; family Cricetidae; genus Ellobius; species Ellobius talpinus. Next base: position 8,955 of record LOJH01018082.1, read on the forward strand.
CATAGATTCCAGACAGTTTCCCCTGCAGTAGGTTTCTACACACCCCTCGAAAACCTGCCAATTCCAGCCATCTCTGCCTGCACTCTCTTCTACCTCCTCTCCTCCCTACTTGGTCCTGCAGCTTGGGGTAAATACAAAAGAACACAATTCCTGGATTGCATAATGAAAGTGTCTTTAGTTCTCTAAGAAACCATCATAGTATTTTTCCTAGTGGCTGTCCTATGTAACCTATCAGTAGATGCTCAGTCTTTGCTCATTTGGTGTTACCCAGATTTGAGCACTTCAGTATATACTATATTCTCTCTCTCTCTCTCTCTCTATATATATATATATATATATACACACACAGTAGTACCTAATTATTTTCATTTTCCTGGTAATGTGTTGCCTATTTTCCCTTTGCTAATTTGATGAAGTATTTGTCATTTTAAAGTCAGATTGATTTTTTTTTATTCTTTTAAGTGAGAGTTTATTTAGATTCAAAGTTCATGGAAGGGAAGCCAAGACTGCAGGAGCTTGAAGTAGCTGTCATATGACATTCGCAGCAAGGAGGAGAGCAGTGAATGTGTTCAGTGCCCGCTTCAGATACTCAGATTATTTCTCATCAGCTGGTTCTAGGGATCCCTTACAATTTGAGTAATTTATCAGATATGTCTGTAATTTTTTTCTTCTCTGTGACTTGTTTTGTTCTCTTAACAATTTAGTTCTTTTCCATTTTTACCATATTGAAAAGAAGTATCCCAAATACAGCCTAAGAGTTATAGTGGGTACTGTAACTTCTGTAAAGTCACCTATGCATGGCTGTAGGGTACATGCAAAAATGTGCATGTGTAATCACGTTAAGGGTTTACTTTAAAAAAGATTTTTATTTTTAATTTTGAGTATGTATATGCCTTCATACACGAGTACATTGCCATGGGAGGCCACAAGCGGGTGGTGGATCCTTACAGGCAATCCTGAGCCACCTGATGTGAGTGCTGAGCCCTGAACTCTGTTCTCCGTAAGAGCAGTCCCTACTCTTAATTGCTTGGCCTTCTCTCCATCCCTAGCACTTTTTTTTGAAACTGATATTTTTATTTGTATTTTTAATTTTCTATTTAATTTATTATTATTTTTTACCTTTATCTTATTTTTATTCTTTTTTAGTTTTTCTTTGGTGGGGGAAACTATAAGGGTAAGGAACAGATAAGGAGGAACTGGGAGATTGGTGAGATTGGGGTACATAATGTAAAATTCCCAAAGAATCAATAAAAAAAATCAAAAAAAATCTACATTTCTCCAGTCGTTACTTACAGAAGTTGTCCTAAATAAGAGTGACTCTAAGGTACCAGCCACCAGCCTTTCACTTGTCCTTCCATGTCCCTTCACCCAATAACTAAGTACTGAAAACTTAACTCTGTCAGAGATAGGTCATACTGAACTGAACTCACTCTGTAGACCCCATCCCTAGCACTTTTGGTTCACTCAAAACTGCCAAAACTCCTGCTATTGTGTAACTTTAAAAAAGAAATGACATGGGGGCTGGAGAGATGGTCAGCGGTTAAGAGCACTGGCTGTTCTTCCAGAGGACCTGAGTTCAATTCCCAGCAACCGCATGGTGGCTCACAACCATTTGTAATGGGATCTGATGCCCTCTTCTGGTGTGCAGGTGTTCATACAGAGCACTCATACATAAAATATAAAGTAAATAAATGAGTTAAAAAATGACACAAATGGGTAATGAATCACATACCTTTACACCCAGTTTTTACCCTTAGCTAAGGTCTTTGGATATCTCTGCATTGGCATAACGCTCTGTGGCATGACCTTTTATAGGTGTGCTTTAAAGTGGTGCTAAGTACATAGTTAACACAGTGCAGCTTCACCACTAGCTCAGCTATTCCATTCATTGTAGATTTTAATCTCTCCATCTATACAAGATTAAAGAGGTTCAGAGATGCTGTGATTTGCTTCTCTTGTAACTTAATTTGGCGGGGTATGGTAAAGTTGTTATAAAAGTCAAACAGGAAGTGTGGGAGATATGGCACTTCAGTTGTGAGCATTGGGTTCTCTTCCAGAGGACTCAAATCCAGTTCTCATCACCCATGTCGGGAAGCTCACAACTATGTTACTCCAGTTCCAGGGGATCCAACACTTCTAGCTTCTGTAGGAAGCTGCACTCATGTGCACATAACTACATGCAGATATATATGCACCTACACATACTTTAAAAAAAAACCTCAAATAGGGTCCTGGAGAGATGACTCAGTGGTTAAGAGCACTGACTTCTGGAGTTCAATTCCCAGCAACCACATGGTGACTCATAACCATTCGTAATGAGATCTGGTGCCCTCTTCTGGCCTATAGGCATACATGCAGGCAGAACACTGTTATTACATAATAAATCTTTTTTAAAAAAAATCAAGTAGGAATGGGCATAATAAATAGTTTAGTGGTGAACACTTGAGACTTGATATATTATACAAGGCTTTGCGTTCAGGATCCAGTACATATAACAGCGTGTGTGTGTGTGTGTGTGTGTGTGTGTGTGCGCGCGCATATGTGTATATACCAACTGAGAAATGCAATCTAAACTTCTCTTGTTTNGTAATGAGATCTGGTGCCCTCTTCTGGCCTATAGGCATACATGCAGGCAGAACACTGTTATTACATAATAAATCTTTTTTAAAAAAAATCAAGTAGGAATGGGCATAATAAATAGTTTAGTGGTGAACACTTGAGACTTGATATATTATACAAGGCTTTGCGTTCAGGATCCAGTACATATAACAGCGTGTGTGTGTGTGTGTGTGTGTGTGTGTGTGCGCGCGCATATGTGTATATACCAACTGAGAAATGCAATCTAAACTTCTCTTGTTTCCTAGAAGTAATCTTTGCTAATAGTTTGTTACTCCTTCCAGACACTTTTTTAGCACATCTACAAGTATATAGAACAAGTCTATTCTTGTTCTCTAGGAGCTAGCTTATACATTATGGCATTGCACAGAGGTAAGAGTCGGGCTCCCATGAAAACTAGGTTACACCAACCTCCTATTAGGGCCAAGCAGGTCCTTAGTTGTCTGTATACTGTCCCATAGTCGCTAAGTCCACTTCATAGATTGCTTTGTAAATTTTTATGCTAGAAATGCTATAAGAGTTTTTTGGTTGCAAAGCTGTAGAAACCAGCTCAGGTTCTATTGGCTATTCCCTGCTCCCTTCCCAAAAGACTTTACTAGAAAGATTCCAGGTAATAAACAAATATTTAAATACTAGATTTCTAGAAAGACAAGAGGAACAAAAGGTATTGGGTAGGGAGTGTGTTCTCAATGTCAGTGCTTACCCATAATTTCTGTATTATCTGTTCGAGTCAAAACTTGGAAAAGGATAGGAATATAGTGGTAGAGCACTTGTCTAGTGTGCACAAGGCTCTGGGTTCTATCTCTATCACCACTAAAATAAAGCAATCAGACAGCAAAAATAAAACTCAAACAATTCCTGGGAGAATATGGGCAGTTTAGAGTTCATGTACCTCACGGGTAAGAATCCTGGATTTGTGTGCCTTCTCAGAATCTTCTATAGTTGGGGAGGCATAGATTCAGAAAGGATGGAAGTTGAGGTGGCAAAATCAAGTGTTAGCCTTGCAATATCAGTGGTTTTAACCCTAGATTCTTGGTCCTTGCTAAAGGAGGAGATGACCGCCGAGTTCTGCTGTGGCACATGGAACAAGCTATCCATTCCAGGGTCAGTCCCATACAGCTGAAGGGAGAGCACCATTCCAACATTTTCTGCCTGGCTTTCAACAGTGGCAACACCAAAGTCTTCTCTGGAGGTAAGAAGAGAGACTCTACCTTGGGAAATTAGTTGAAAGAATGGTCAGATAACATACTTTTCTTCCTAAATCTTACTGAGATGTGGAATTACTGCCTTCCCATAGTTTGTTTGAACATGTGAATTAAGGTTCCATCCTCCTTCTCCCTGCCCTCCATCTCTCCTTTCCTCCCTTCCTTGGTCCTTTCTTTGGCAGAACAGTCTTCATACAGAATACAGGAAGAAATAACCTTAAGTATATGATGCACTGATTTGTGCTTTATGTTCTGTTTTATCTCTTCTGGGATTTTACTTTTTGTTGCTACTGTATTCATTTATTTTTAATTATTGCACATGTAGGTATGTGTACTCCTTCCATTTTTCACATAGCTTCTGGGAATCGAACTTGTGTTATCAGGCTTGTGCTGCATGCAAGCTTTTCTTTTTCTTTTTTCTTTTTGGAAAAAAGGGTTTTTCTGCATAGCCCTGATTGTCCTGGAACTCACTCTGTAGACCAGGCTGGCCTCAAACTCACAAAGATCCACCTGCCTCTGTCTCTTGAGTGCTGACATTAAAGGCATGCACCACCATTGCCCAATCTTCTTTTACCTCTTGACCCATCTTTCCAGCTATAAATTTTCATCTAAAAAAAGATTTGACCATGATTTTGTTTTGTGAGACAAGGTCTGAGAAAGCCGAGGCTGAGCATGACATTGTACTCTCAGAACATGCCTGTCTCCCGGGTGTTGGGATTATAGGCATTTCCTGCCTTCCTTGCTTTCCATCTCTGTGCTGCTGCTGCTTGGTTGATGACAAAAGGTCTCAAATAGCTCAGGTTGACCTTGAACTCCTACTTCATGGGACTGTAGGTCAGTAACACTAGGCTTGATTTAAAAAAAAAACAAAAAAAACCCTTTTTATATTGCATTTACTTATTTGAGGAGCATGCCACAGCAAGTGTGTGGACTTTTTGTCAGAGGACACTTTGCTAAAGTTGTTCTCCCCTTCCACCATATGAGCTCTGGGAATCAAAAACTGGCTCAGCAGGCTTAATTTATATTTATTTTTAAATTTATATATATAATGTATTATATTATATTATATTTATATATAATTATATATTTTTTTAAAAAAATACATACTCTGTGTGTGTGTGTGTGTGTGTGTGTGTGTCTGCCTGGTTGTATGTGCATGTGTAGAGGCCAAAGGAGAACATCGGCTCCTTCAGAGCAGAAGCTGTGAGTGTTTGGGGGATGCTTAGCTTGTTATGCAAGTTGCTGGGATTTGAGCTCCAGTTCTCATGATTAACAAGTATAACAAGCACTCTTAACCACCAAGCTATCATTTTATCCCCCACTATTTCATTTTTAAAGATACTTACGGTTGTGACTCAGTTTGATGTCCTGACCTATAAATGATTCTTGTTTGAAAGGTAGTTGTTAGGGTACAGTTGGAGTGACTGATAAGGCAACTTGGTGATGGCTATCTGACTACAGAATTTCTAGCCCTGACCTCTTCGTTAACTGCAGATTTTCCTGCTGGATATCTTCATGTTTCAAAAGCATTTAAAATGCACTAAGCTGGTAGACCACTTGCCTAGGATATGCAAGATTCTAAGTCACCCTCAGCATGGCCAAAATAAGGGGGGAGGGGACAATAACTTTAAAAATCACAGTAAAAGAAACTGCTGAACACATACTTTCAACTTGTCAGAAATGCCATTTTGTATAAGGTTCATCTGTTGCATTGATTGATTTTGTTTTTTTGGTAAGGTCTCCTTAAGCAACCCAAGCTGGCTTTAAGCATGAGAATCTCTGCCTTAGCCTCCTGAGTACCAGAAATCTAGGCATATGCCACCATGCCTGGTTACATGGTTCATTTTAATAGTGGCCTTGAATTCACTGTGTAGACAGGGCTGGCCTTGGACTCCTGTCCTTCATATCCCGCTTTCTCAATTCTGGGACTACAGATGTGTGCGCTATGCTTAACTCACCTTCCCAATGATCTTGAATTCATCCTCCAGCCCGCCTTTTTGGGTTTCTTTTTGTTTTTGTTTTCATGTTTTGTTTTGTTTATAGAGTCCATCAGACCTCTCATTCTTCAAGTCATTGCTTACACAAGTTTTCATTCATTTCTGTGTTTTAGAATGACTTCTTAATTTATTGTGTGTGCACAGTATGTGAGGGCACATTGTGTGTACAGAGGTAAAAGGGCAACTTTGTGAAGTTGCTCTTGTCCTTGTACCTTTATATGAGTCCAGGGATCAACCACACAGGTCACCATACTTGTGTGGCAGATCTGTTGCCCTAGCCATTTCTCCCTGGCCATAAATTTTCATTAAAAAATATTTGATGCATGCCTTTCATCCAAGTACTCAGGATGCAGAGGCAGGTAGATCTTTGAATTTGAGAACAGCCTGGTTTACAGAGCAAGTTCCAGGACAGCCCAGGCTAAACAGAAAAACCCTGTCTTCAAAACAAACCAAAATTAGCTGTGTTTTCCTTTGACTCTCTAATACTCATAGGATAAGGTCTGACCCAGCTGACCTGTCCAGCCTCATTCCCCTTGCCAACTATACCATTTGGTGTCTTAGGTGACATTGGGCTGCTTTATTTGACCCTGTTTCTCCCCACCTTTTAAAATTTCCTGAGGCAGGGTCTCACTATAGCCCAAGCTGATCTAGCCTGGCTTACCACTCACTGAGTAGCCCAGACTGGCCTTGGATGGAAGAAAGTCTTCCTGCCTCTGCTTCCCCAGTACTGGGTTTGTAAGTCTGAGCCACACATCCAGTTTATCCTTAAACTAGGAGGAGTTTAGAGTTGCTTGAATGTCTTTGATATCTGATTCTCCCGTATACTTTCTCTCTGAACATGAAGGGGATAATTAAAGCTAAAACTAAAAGTCCCATTTCCCCATAGCTCACCCTCCCACTACTACTAGTTTATGTAATTGGACACAGTTCTTTCCCTTTTCTTCTTTTTTCTTTTCTTTCTTTGATTTTTTTTTGAGGGGGGGTTGGTTTTTTGAGACAAGGTTTCACTATGTAGCTCTGGCTGTCTTAGAACACACTTTGTAGACACAGAGATCTGTCTGCCTCTGCCTCCTGAGTGCTGGGATTAAAAGGGTGTACACCACTACCACCTGGCCAGACTCTCTATNTTTTTTTTTGGTCTGGGGGAGGGGTTTGAGACAGGGTGTCTCTGTAGCTTTGGAGCCTGTCCTGGAACTAGTGCTTGTACTTGTAGACCAGGCTGGCCTTGAACTCCCAGAGATCTGCCTGGGCCTCCCGAGTGCTGGGATTAAAGGTGTGCACCACCACCTGGCAAGACTTTGAATTCGAAAAGAACTGGACAAAATCTTATTCTCTTGTCCCTAGTGGAAGTTATTAGTGTGAGTTTACTTATGTCATTAGTATGTACCCACTGGAGAATTTATAGCTAGCACAGTTGAGATGACTTAGACCACATCCTTACTGCTATTTTTGCTGTCTATTTTAGATGGCTTTGGGCTGTGCATCTGAGAGTGGGATATGTCTTTCGTCCTACACAAGCTTGCTTTGTTTTTGGCTTTATAAACCATTTGAAGACATATCCTGAATAGTGTTTTAGATTTTTAGAATAAGAATATAGAGAGAGTTGTGGAAGAAAGCTCTACCATCACTTTGGATCACACTCACCAGATTTTAATGCTATGAAGGATTAGGTAGAAACAACAAACATTTATTGGAGGCCTATCAAGTTCAGCCTGATTCTGAGTGCTTTTATAGGCTCATATCCTTGTAATAGCCCAGTAAAGTAGGTGGTTATATTATCCCTGTGTTCACGTGGACTGCAGAAGCCTAGAGTTGTTAAGAGAGATTGTATTGTAAGTTTTAGCAGCTGATGGTTGCTTTGCCCCAGGGGTGGGTGGTTTAGTGTGGATGAGTGAAATGATTGTCCACTCTTTTCCTGAATGGCTAATGGTTTATTTTGGTCTGATCCCCTGAATAATGTATTCTAAGAAAGTTACCAGGTTTTACTTGCTTTTTTAAACAAATAAAACAAAAACTCGGTAAAGACCGTTCTGCCCTTAATGTTTTTTTAGAGAAAATATGTGACTTGTTGAGGCAGTTTCTCACTTATCCTAGGCGCTCCGAGCCTCCTCATTCTCCCCGTCCACCCCCCATGTGTTGGGATTAGAAGCAGGTATACTATGCCTGACTGCCTAAATTGTCTTCATATTTTTTTCTAATGTAACATTCCTATTTTGTATTATTTTGTATTTTGAGTGTGTTGATACTTTGTGTGTTTGTGCATGTGTGTGTGAGAGAGAGAGAGAAAGCGCATGCATGTGTGCACATACGTGCACCAACTCAATACACATGCCATGGCACATGTGTAGGGCGACTTTCAGGAATTAGTTTTTCTCCTTCATCCATGGGTTCTAGGGAATCAAACTTAGGAAATAAGTTTTCAAGACAAGAGCTTCCACCTGCTGATGCCATTCATTTTTTTTTCTGGAAACTTTAAAATCCCACATTATCATGTGGAAGGGGACCACGTTGCAGGAATTATGAAATGTCTGTCTTTTTCCTTTGTAGGAAATGATGAGCAAGTTATCCTCCATGATGTTGAAAGGTAAATAGATTATTGGTGTGATAATGACTGACCATTTTTTAGATGAACAGAGGCAAATATCTCCTTAGACGTGGATTTTAGTTTTTGAATAAAATAATATGGAACCAATATTAGTTTTCTGAAAAAAGAAAATTATTCCTATAATAGTTTGAGGAAATTTCATATTTAAAAAAAGAAAAAGATTTGCAGAGTTGGCATATGAGTACAAGAGATAAGAAGGAAAGATTTTTCTCCTTTGTTATATTTATTTATTTAATATTTATTACTTATACACAATAAAAATTAATAGTTGATAGTAGCTAATATTTATTGAGTTCTTACTCTCGTGTTCTGGGCCCTGTTAAGGGATTTTTCTGCATTGAGTCATTTAACCGTCACATTCATTTTGTGAGGGATACTGCTGTGATATCCATGACAGCAGGGCGCAGAGGCCCAGAGTTGTTAGGCCCTGGGTTCTGGCTAGCTCAGAGCTGTGCTGTTAATCACCATGCAAGTCTGCTGAGAGCTCTCTACCTCTGCTGTTACCTGGTCTGGCTGCCTTTAAACCTCCCCTCTGTTTTGGGAAATCTCATACCACTTTCACCTCTCCATACAAGTAGATGGGTTTGTAACAAATAGAAACATGAGCTATGCTTAGTATGAAAATTATGAAATTTATAAAGGTAATAATACCTTTAAATGTATACATAGATATTTTATGCACATATATTATATATTTATTTTTCATTTGAGCATTGAACTAATTAGTTAATTCAATATCTTGTTGGTTTACCTAAGTTGACTTTGTCCTGGGAATGAGAGAAACTGAATCCTAGCTAGGTACCGTAGGGCTGGGACTCTGCACCTTGTCTGTGTGTGTGTTTGTGCCAATTGCTTCTCTGTTCTGTTTCTCAGCAGTGAGACCCTGGATGTGTTTGCTCATGAAGATGCAGTGTATGGCTTGTCTGTAAGCCCAGTGAATGACAACATTTTTGCCAGCTCTTCAGATGATGGCCGGGTTCTCATTTGGGACATCCGGGAGTCTCCCCATGGAGGTAGGCCACTGTGTAAGAAGTTGTTGGGTTATGCTCAACAGTGTGATACCAAGTTCATTGTGTGTTTGCTTTGTAATCTGTGTGAGAGTTACAGCTAGGGAAAAGAAATCTGGGACTCTGATAGGTAGCCCAGATATGTGACACTGGAGGGCCCATCTTGCCCCAGGTAGTCAGAAGTAGACCACATTTACCAAACATTCTACAGCTGCCTGTGACTGTACAGACCCTGCCTCTTGGCACTCAGTGGTCCCAGAATATGTGATGCTTCATTGTGGGGGTAGCTGCCAAAAACTCCTCTTGTGTGGTGCTGGTCCACACTTTGTAGATTGTTTGCAGAGAAGAGGGACATTGTGTACTTCTTGTTTCAAGACCACACAGACCCTCACCTTAACTCCATGTGGGTAAGTGTTAGCAAGTACACTGTCTCTAGGACAGCGAACTCCTCCTCCACTTTACAGTTGCTGACTAAAGGACTTGTTTTATCGACTCTGAGGTTCTTCAGGAAATGTATCTTCTTAGCTTATATCCTGCAAAGGGATTTCTCTTACTGTTTCTTCTAATTCTACCACCATGCCCACTTCTGTCCTTAGTTTGATTCAGTAATGAACCCACAGTCACTGTCTCACCTTCTTTGGCAGGCAGGACCAGGTCTGTATTTGCTCATATATCAGACCTTTACAGGTTCAGGATGACAAAGAAGCCTGTCCTTGGTCAGCAGAGCTGGTCACAACAGACAGTATCTGTTGCTGCATTTCTGGGTGCTTGTATGTACACTAATCCCTTTTCTGCATGCTCTATTCCTGAGGTGTCTGAGTGCTTCCCCTGCCCAAGGCCCTGAACATGACTTATTAGGAAACCATAGATAATGAAGTTATTTTTGTCTTTGTTTGATTGTAATAGATCTTAGAGGAGTATGTTATTCCATGTAGCAAGGTGATTCTTTGCTCACCAGGAACTGTAATTTATGCAAAGAGTACAGGAGTTCCAGGTCAAGTTGATTAGGAATTGACTGGATTCAAAGGCAGCTCAAGTGTTAAACTTGAAAAGAAAAACATATTGTGGGTATATAACTCAGGCTGGCTTTGATCTCACAATTCTTCTCCCTCAGTTACAGAAAAGGGGTACTAGGCTTTTTTTCCCCTTGAGGCAGGGTTTTTCCTGTCTAACAGCTGCCTGTCCTAGAACTAGCTTTGTAGATAGACCAGGAACTCACAGACATCCCCCTGCCTCTGCCTCCCAGGTACTGGAATTAAATGTGTGTACCACCATTGCCCGGCTCAGGGTTTTTTTGGATACTGGCAATCAAACACAGTTCTGTCCATTTAGGGAGCATCGTGAACCAGAAGAGAAACTGCACTGTTGCTTTGTCTCAATTTTTCACTGTTTCACTTTGTCTTCATTAAATCTATTTGTTTATAAAACTTTCAATTTTATAAATATTAAAGGTATAAAATAACTTTGCCAAGAGTTGTGAAATTTTCTAGCAGAATTCATCTTTCCTTTTGTAAACAGAACACTTTTTCCTCTGAAACACTAGGGTCTGAGTATTACAGTTTAAAGTTTGGCTATGTGCATTTAATTGGTATTGGAGGCTTAGGGAGACGTGGAGGTGCTCGTGAGGTGTTCACTACACAGGAGTGGCACAACCTTTCATTTACTCCTGCTCAGCTGCCTGCCCTCATAGAGCGGTGTCTCATTTCTGTCTTCACAGAGCCCTTCTGCCTGGCAAATTATCCATCAGCCTTTCACAGTGTCATGTTTAACCCCGTGGAGCCCAGGTTATTGGCCACAGCCAATTCAAAGGAAGGCGTGGGACTATGGGACATTAGAAAACCTCAGAGGTAAGCCCCAGTTGAGGAAGTACTTCAGCCTTTGCCTTCTTCATTTCTCAGGGAGTGGAATCAGCCAGCAAGTGTTGCTACTTGTGTAGCACCTAAGCTCAATTGAGGATCTTTTTTATTTTTTATTTTTTTCTTCTGTTTTCTTCTGTCTTGTTTTTCAAGACAGAATTTTTTCCGCGTTATCCTAGTTGTCCTGAAACTCTCTTCGTAGACCAGGTTGGCCTCAAACTTACAGAGATCCATTTGCCTCTGCCTGGGGTTAAAGGTGTGGTCATCTCTTAACCTGTCCTGCTTTTATAAAGTCAACAGCAGATGAGAGATCCACTCTCCTTCCTGTGGAGTCAGAAGTTGTAGTCTGAACCCTAGACAGAGTAGTTACTGAGCAATTGTATGAAGGGGTAAACACCTCCCTTCAGTGCTTCCGGACTTGCATAGGAGCTCTTCAAGGTGGGGGTGGAGTTTCCACGTTCATTGCCACAGAGCTAGGTAGGTTTTTTTTCAACTTTTTTTTTTAAGATTTAAGATTCATTTATTATGTATGCAGTGTTCTGCCTGCACACCAGAAGAGGGCATCAGATCTCATTATAGATGGATGTGAGCCACTGTGTGGTTGCTGGGAATTGAACTCATGACCTTTGGAAGAGCAGCTAGTGCTCTTAACCCCTGAGCCATCGCTCCAGCCCCTGAACTAGGGTTTCTTAACTTCAGGCCACAGGGTGTCCCTTAGTATGCTTTAGTAGAACTGCGAACTCCTAAAATTATATGGAAATTCTATGTTATCTATTCATGTAATGTAGTTTTTGAGAAGGAAATTGGTTCACCTTTTACCTTTCTCATTCCCTTAACAGGACTAGAGACAACAAAAAAAAGTTAATGGCTGATACCATGGGGTTTTTGGGGAGCTAGCTTGTTTCTTCTGTTTTTTATATTAAAAAAGTACACTGGCCCAGTCCTAACTTGATCATCTAAAGCACTAACTGGGGAACGTCAGAAATTATTAAAAGTGGTAGGGATATAGGATGTAGGATGTTCTTTCATGTTCCTTAAGTCCTGTGATGGAGGCAGGGCCTTTTGGCACTTGTACATAGTCTTTAAGTTATACAGGTATTAAATATTATAGGTCAATAGTTGTTCATGTTTGTTGTACATACAGTCAGATCAATTAGGTTCTTTAGACACATAGAGATTGTATTCTGTTTAGAAGGTAATCTTCAACCATTTAAAGGATCTGTAGAACATGGCAATTAAATAACCTAGGGTTCTGCTGTCATGAGACACAATTGCTCCTGACAGCACTAATCTACTCCCGAGAGAATGTTGAGCACCAAAGACACTCTACTCGGAGTTTGTTTTCTTGGCACAATTGGCCTTTGGGCAAGGAACTGCCCATACCTCAACCACTGAC
>LOJH01018083.1:0-11193 GCA_001685095.1 Ellobius talpinus
GCCTAGACTGAGCAAGGTATCTCTACATAGAGAATGGGCTCTACAAAGTCAGTTTATGCATTAGAGTTAAATCCCAGTCCCACTGCCAGTGGTCCCATGTACTGTCCAAGCCACACCACTGTCATCTGTATTCAGGAGGCCTAGTTCAGTCCTATGCAGGTTCCCCAGTTTCCAGTTAGGAGTCAGTGATCTTCCACAAGTTCGGGTCAGCTGATTCTATGGGTTTCCCCATCATGGTCTTGACCCCTTTGGGGTCATATTATCGCTCATCCCTCTCTTCACTTGGAGCTTGGCCCAGTGGTTAGGTGTGGATCTCTGTATCTGCTTCCATCTGTTCCTGGAAGAGGGTTCTAGCTTCTCTGGGGTTGTGGACTGTAGGCTGGCTATCCTTTGTTTATGTCTGGTATCCACTTATGAGTGTGTACATTTTTCAAAGATTTAAAGTTCTTGTCATACAGTTTTTTCCCTTCTTTGCTTAGAGTTACCCCAAAAATATTTTATGTTATTTGTGGCTATTGTGAAGGATGATGATTCTCTGATTTCTTTCTCATCCTGTTTATCATCTGTATATAGGAGGGGCACTGATACCTTTTTTTAGTTAATCTTGTATCCTGCTACATTACTAAAGGTGTTTATCAGATGTAGGGGTTCCCTGGTAGAATTTTGGGGGTCACTTATGCATACTATTATATCATCAGCAAATAGTGAAAGTTTGACTTCTTCCTTTCCTATTTGTATTCCCTTGATCTCCATTGTTGTCTTATTGCTCTAGCTAGGACTTTGAGTACCATACTGAACAGATAATGGAGAACATTGTCTTGTTCCTGATTTTAGTGGGATCGCTTTAAGTTTCTCTCCATTTAGTTTGATGTCGGTTGTTGACTTTCTGTGTATTGCTTTTATTATATTTAGGAATGTACCTTGTATCCCTAGTCTCTTCAGGACCTTTATCATGAAGGGGTGTTAGATTTTGTCAAAAGCTTTCATCATCTCATGAGATGATCATGAGGTTTTCTTTTTTTCAGTTTATTTATATGGTCAATTATGTTGATGGATTTTCATATGTTGAACCATCCTTGCGGCAGATGATGTTTCTGATGAGTTCTTGGATTCAGTTTAACAGTATTTTATTGAATATTTTTTGCATCAATGTTCATGAGCAAGATTTGTCTATAATTCTTCTTCTTAGTTGCATCTTTGTGTGGTTTACGTATCAGGGTAGACTCATAGAGTCTGGCAGTGTTCCTTCTGCTTCTATTGTGTGAAACAATTTGAGGAGTATCTGTATTAGCTCTTCTTTGAAATTCTGGTAGAATTCTGCACTGAAAACATCTGGTCCTGGACTTTTTTGGGTTGGGAGGCTTTTGATGACTGTTTCTATTTCCTTATGGGTTATAGATCTATTTACTTTGTTTGTTTGGTCTTGATTTAACTGTGGTATGGTGCATTTATCCAGAAATTATCAATGTCTCCCTTTTAATTTTAATTTCATTCATTTTTCTTCTCTATTTTTCATTTGGTTAATTTGGCTAAAGATTCTCAATTTTGCTGTTTTTTTCAATGAGCCAACTCTTCATTTTATTGATGCTTTTTATTGATGTTGTTGTTTCTGTTTCATTGATTTCAGCCTGAGCTTAATTTTTTTCTTTCCATACACTCTTTGTGGATGTCATTTCTTATTGCTTTTCTAAACATTTCAAGTGTATCATTGTTATTAATATAAGATCTCTCTGGGCTTTTATGTAAATACTTATTGCTTTGAACTTGACTCAGCACTGCTTTCATTATATGCCATAGGTTTGTGTTGTCATTTTTTTCAAGTCTAATAGAATTTTAACTTTTTCTTGCATTTTGTCTCAACTCAATTTTTATTCAGTAGTGAGTTGTTTAGTGCCTATGACTTTATACACTTTTTCCATTGCTATTTTTGTTGATATTCACTCTATAAACGTCACAGGCTATTGTCAATGCCATCTGTGGACTTCTACAACATATTAAAATCCTGCTGCTAAAGTCACCACTAAATTTTGTCATAGGTGGAGAAATTGAGCTGGTGCACAACTAGAAACATCTTCACTATTGACAAGTGTTCATGATGCTAAAAGGTACTATACACACTACCAGAAGATAAAAGTAATCTCTCGATCTCACCCAGCTATAAACCTGTGACCAACAATGGCATTAGTACATCTTACAACCTGCCTTCAGGATATCCTGGTGTAATCATGGCACAAATATTATTGTAGCAATGCACTATTTTTTTATTGGATTTATGGCCCATTCCATGAGATAGAACCCACACCTGACACTGTTAATGAAGCACAAGAACTAAGACTAGTTCGGTCACATGCTCCAGGAAAAAAATCTACTACTATTCTGCTAAATGCGTTTAGAAAAAACACTCTTAATGGCATATTGTTATACCCATAAGTCACGACATCCTTCAACCCCCACCGGAGAAGTTTTTGCGGCAGATGGTAATTAACACAGAGACATACAACTAGACTGTGCAGATAGTGAGAGACCTTGGAGCACTCAGCACTCAATGGGATATCTATACAAAATCCCTCTCTTCAGGGATCTATATAGAAGAGAAAAAAATGATAGTAAGAGCCAGATGCGGTGAATGATGCAAAGGAAACAGTGTCTTCTAGACACCGTGGGGTTGATATACATATGAAACCACAGAGAGTGTTACAGCATATATGAAACTCACAGAAATTCAAGCCAGACAAAAGCCCAGCATAGAGAAAGAGTAGTCACAAAATCCCAGACCTAACTATGAAATTCTTTGGAATTGATACCTGCTTGGAAGGGGAAAGTCAGTATTCTCATGACACTGGGTTTATCAACCACACTCCAGAGCAGGTCTCATGGTCAGGAGTAGTTGACCAACACAAAATGGTCTCCATTTTTTTTGTGTGTGTGACTTCTTTGTTATGGTTTGTGGGGGTGGTTGTTAGTTTATTTGATTTGTTTTGGTTTTTAACTTTTTGATTTTTTTTCCTTGTTTTTTAGGGTATGTTGAAAGAGAGAGAGGATATGAAGTTGGATAGTTAGGGAGGTGGAAAAGATCTGGGAGGAATTGGGGAGGGAAAAGAATATGATAAAAATATGTTATATGAAAGAAATCTTAAATATGACATAAAATGCCAAACTGACACAAATGAAAAGAAAATCTGTGTTTAGAAGTTGATAATTTTACTGTTATTAACAAGCTAATATTCACCAACCTAAAGTATAGACCACCAATGTAATCAATATCACAACAGTTTTATTTTTGCAGAAATTGAAATGTCTATTCTAAAATCTATAAGCATAGGGAAGGAACCATGAATGATCAAATTAATCTTGAAAAAAACAGAGTTAAGACACCCATTCTTCTAATTTTCAAATCCTACTGCAAATCTACACTATGGAAACAGACAGATACAAGTTATACAACTGAGAGCCCCCATAATTGTGCTTCTATAGTACATGTATTTGACAATGTTTCCATGACTCCCAAAGAACAGAGAAGATGATGCTGGTGAGCAATGATGATGCTGGTCATCCACATGCAAAAGAGTGGAAATGGACCTCACCTTATTACACACACAGACATATACTCAAAATAGGTTAGCAACCTAGATGTAAGGTTTGTACCAATAGCACTCTTAGACAAAAATGTATGACTTAATCTTGATGGCAATGTATGGCAGTTTCCTGAGATATGATGCCAAAAGGAGAGTCAGAAGGTAGGGGGAAAGCACCAAATTTCATAAAAATTAAAAACTTTATCCATCAAATGACATAACATAAGGTAAAAATCATAAACAGGAGAAATATTACCAAATTATATAATCAATAAAGGGCTAGTAGATTGACTATATTGAGTGGAACACAATAACAGCAACAAGTAATTTAGAAGTTTTCACAAAGGAAAGGGAGAAAATGAAGGACCATAACATGGAAGAGGGATGAGAAGGTAATACAGAGGTAGAAGAAAAGAGATGGAGCAGGAGAAATAAATAACTATGGACATTGGAAAAAGTCATAAGTAAATATATTATTTATAAGATTGCTTTAAAATATGTGTGCGTATGCGTGTGTGTGTATGTGTGTGTGTTAAGTGGAGTTATATTTTATGGGATGATAATGCTTCCCTCAGGAGCCATAGGATATTGTCATTGCACTTGGTTGCCTCTCAGAACTGGAAAGAAAGAATCTATTGCTGGAGCAGCACACACTTGGAATCAAGTTTGTATTGACATAGAAGAGACTCAGCACTTGGAGTCAAGTTTGTACTGCCATGGAAGCCTGTTTCAGGAGGGCCTGATTGCTCATTCCAGCTGCCTAGCTATGTTAGCCCCGAAATAACCACACAGAAATTGTATTAATTAAATCACTGATTGGCCCATTAGTTTCTTAATGACTAATTCTTACATCTTAATTTAACCCATTTCTATTAATCTGTATATCGCCACGTGGCAGTGGCTTACCGGGTAAAATTCAGCACATCTATCTCCAGCGGATCCATGGCATTCCCCTCACTCTGCTTTCTTCCTCCCAGCATTCTGTTCTGTCTTCTCCACCTACCTAAGTTCTGCCCTATCAGGCCAAGGCAGTTTCTTTATTCATTAACCAATACATGCAACACTGAGAGGGGACTCCCACATCAGAAGCCTCTTCCCTGAGACATAGCTCTCATAATAGCAAAATGTGTGTGCAAGCTGCCAATGGGGAGAAAAGTTATCAATAGCCCTATACAACTATAAGCTTGGGAACTGCAGTAATCGTTGAATACTGCCAATGGTTCATCAATGACACAACTTGGGGGAATTAACAGCTGCCCATTTGGACTTCAGACTCTCTTAGCAGAAAGGAGCTCATGCCTGGTACTGTAAATATAGGAAATTATCCATATCTGGAGAGGTCACACACCCTAAAAGGAGAGCCTGCAACTGCGATTTCCTAAACTAATGTAGCCTCTAACTGCATTCTAAATATTTATCCTTATACTCTAGATGCATATATTTCTCACCTCCTATTCAAGAAGGTTCCTATTGCAGCAGGTGGAGGCTACTAAAGAGATCCTCAACTGTTTGAAATAATTGACTTCCTGAAACCGATACACCTACAGCATGACCTCCTCACTTAAGGCTCAGAGAACATCACAAAAGAGGGGGCAGAAAGATTGTAAAAGTTAAAGGACTAGGGTGTTTGTCTTGAGATAGTGTCTTCTAGACATGACAGGGTAACTGTACCATGAAATCTCAAAAATATGGTCACCTTCACAAGACCTGCAAATGACCACACCACCATGGGTGATGAAGGAATATTTCAGAAGTCCTCATCTCTAGATGAAGAACTATGGGCAATCAATTTCTGCTGAGGGAGGGAGAATAAGTTTTTGCCATAGACAAGTTCCCTGAAAGGCTATAAAACCTTACACGGTCAACTAAACACAGGTACATATAGGCAACGGTATCTGGACTTTGAAAGTGAATATGTGCATAAATATATTCAGATATTCATATATGTGTATTTATGTAACAGAAATAATTACAGAATAAGAAGGTATGAGTTTGAGAGGGAACGGGGGATCGGATGTAGCAAAAGTTGGAGAGGGGGGAGGAAAGGGTGGAAATAACATAATACAATATACTCATGTAAGAAATTCTTATAAAAACTAAATAAAAAATTCACAAGATAGTTGAATGAACATTTTTCCAATCTGATACACAAATGGTCAATAGCACACCAAAAGGTGTTCAACATCATTATTCACTAGATCAGTTCCAATGAAAATCAACATGAGTACTACCTCATTCACACCAAAGCAAGAGAGAAGAAATTGTCAAGAGCCACTGAGAAATTGAGCCCTCATACTCTGGAAAATGTAAAGTGGTATAGCTATTGTGGAAAATACTTTCACCGCTCTTCAACAGTTCATTTGTTTCTTTGGTTTGGTCTTTGAAACAGGATCTTTCTATGTATCCCAGGTTGGCCTTGAATTCCCAATCCTTTCACCTAAGCCTCCTAAGGAATTATAAGCATGCACCACCATGTGGCAGTTTAAATATAGAATTGTTATATGACCTAATCATCCCATTTGTAAGATAAACCCATAACAATTCAAAATAAGTGAGCAACTAAAACAGGTACAAATATTCTTATTCAGTATTCAGTGTCAGTAGCCCAGTTACCTGCCAACAAGTGAATGGGATACAACACGTATGGCTTGGGAATGTCCTTCAGTTGACAGAGCACTGGCCTAGGAGACTAATCTCTGAGTCTGAGCACGAGCACCGCATAAACTAAAGGTAGTGGTGATAGACACAGGCTCTGAAGGTCAAGCAGATGACTATATATCAGGTTCTAGTCTAGCCCGGGATGCATAAGGCCCTATCTCAAAACAATAACAACAAACATACATGGTGTATGCAACTAATATCATTCAGTTGCAAGATGCATAATTCCATCATGCTACAAAATCATAACTTAAGTGAGTGCAGGCTGACACAAAGGATCCCCTAGCACGATTCTATTAATCCATTTGTTCTGGCTACTCAAAGTCCATGTTCATTCCATAGGAATTTTAGAGTCAACTTTTTCATTTATAACCCAACTAACAAATCCATATAGATGGAAAGCAGGTGGGGTCAATGAGACTGACTGCTCAATGGTTATAGGTTTGCCTCCTGGTTGCAGGTCTTAAACTGGATGGTGGTAATGTTGCAATGGGAGTGTAATTAATGTCAGTAATGAATTGAAATGACCAAAGTGGCAACTTCTTTAGCCATAGACAGTTTTACTACAGTTTCTTAAAGGTCTTACAACCAACATTTTTCATGTGCCTAAAAATCTTATGTCGATAATGTATAATTTGGAACCTGGGTAAGCAGTTTCGTTGCCCTTATAGAAGGATGCAGACAAGAGCAGGGTTTTCCTCTGGACCTGTGTCTGTGCCTGAACCTTAACACAGACTTAGCAGGTAAGTGAAAGAAGGTGTAAGCAGGTGAATGAATGAACATCTGAGGTGTAGAATGCAAAATGGACACATTCATCTCACTGCCGGGTGGCTGAGCCAGACACTCCACCAATATATCTTCAGTAGCTGCCACTTGTGCACATTCCCCCGGATCGTGTGTCTGCCAGAAATATAGTTCCTGCATTATTTTTTCTGTACTTCAAGGAATTGTTAATAATTTAAAAAAAATAAATAATGCAGATCCATCATTCCCCCATTCTTTCAAGCACTGTAAAACCAAACCAAACAAAATACGGAGAAAAGGCCAAGGTTTTCATGAGGCTGAAAGGTAAGTTATTCCTAAAGTGAGCACTGGTAAGCTGTGGGAAAGAGAATTGCTTCTAAAATCCAAATGTATACAATTCCATAACATCTGCTTATGGTTTTGAGGGCTCTATAACAGCCTGGACTCAGGAATAAAGCTCCTAGGCATGGAGCTGACTCTGTAATCCCACACAATGTCACAGTAATAGCTGTAATAAGGGGCTTAGTTGCTTGTCACTTTGACTCATGCATCGTGGCGCTTAATGTTAGTGAGGCACTATTTCCACAAGAACCCAAACACTACAGAAGAAAAAATGTTATCTAATTGACAAAAGATTTGTTGATTTGATATAAAGCATGAGCATATTTATGACAATGGGGGTTTTAAAGCTTGTTTAATCTAGATGTTAAATCACAGTATGTACATTTGCCTATAAAAATGTGGCTTCAAATATTTAAATAAGTAATGGAATAATTTAGGATCCAGCAGTAAGGAAGTGATACCATGCTGCAATCAGAACTCAGGCTAAAGTCCAACACTCACATGGCATGAATTCCAGGCTAGCACCATCTACTAGTAAGCTAGTCTTGAATGAGATGCTTTACCTTCCTGGGCTTCCCTTTGTCAAATGTTTACCTTTAGTGTCAGTGCACCGAGTGAACGACTTTTAGCACAGTACGCACATACTGCAATTCTCACGCAGACGTATTCTGCTATAAAAAGGCATGCTAGTCATTACGTCATTTAAACACCCACTTGAAGACAGTGAGAGAAGCCATGTTTTGGTTTCCGTATGAAACCATTTACTAATGGAGATTTTCTCTGGAAAACAGATTTCTAAACAGTCTCATCATTATGGAAGCAAACAGAAAGTCTGGCAGGGTGGCTTGTGCCTATAATCCTGGTGTTTAGAAGGTTGAGGCGGGAGGATTCTGAGTTTGAAGCTAGCCTGAGCTACATGGTAAGGCTCTGTTTCCAAAAACAGTGGTGAGGGCTGTGTGTGTTTTGTGTTTTTTTTATGAACCAAATTCAGAAATCCAGCTTCGGTTAGAATTCTCAAAGAATGGGTATAGCTGAAAAGTCTGCATAATGAAGAACTCAGGAGTGGATGAGGGAGCAGAGGGGAGATGGGAGGGGAAACTTCAGCCTGAATGCAAAATAAATAAATAAGTTTATTAAAAAAATAAAGAACACAGAACAAGATGAAACTTGTATGAACTACATACAACAAGGACATCTTCAAACTGCGCAGAGGACAGAAAGTACACATTGTAGGGGTCGTGCTAGAGGAAGAAATAACGCCCATGAGAGCACCCAACTGCATTTACCATTTCATGTCAGGCAAGATCCCACCTTAAGCAGCAGAGGAACTTCACAAACAAGTCAACTCCATTCCTGCCAGTAACTGCACTGTAGCTTTGGGAGCTGACAGGCCCCGAGATTTCAGTTTTGTTTCACTTACCTCCCGTGCACACTTTAGCCTCCTTTTGCCCTCTATTGAGCCCCCAAGTAGGAACTGTACTTGTTCCTACAGTACCGGGCTGAAATATAAACAATAAAAATTACCTGGTAGACTTTTGCCTACAAAAATGCAATTTAATATGGTTTATCTAGTTCTCAACATGTATACATTGTTATGATAGTGATATCATAAATCAGTTTCAAATACATGTTTGATTTCATTCAACTATGTTAGATTTGCAGAAAGCTAAACATGGGAAAGTTCCAGAAAATGCCCATATTCTGTGAGTAGGACTTTGATAGTTGTTACAGTTTGGATCTTAAATGTTCCTCAAGGACCATGTGTAAAAGGCTTAGTCAACAGTTTGTGCTGCTATGAGAAAGGGGTAGCGGTGGAGCCTAGGTCACGTGGAGCAGACCCTTCAAAAGAATGTTGCTCCCCTAGTACTTTTTATCTGACCTTTGCTTCTCACTACCATGAGATGAAGGCTTTCTCTGCCATTGCTTCCACTGTCAGTGTGTGCATAGCGACACTAACACAGACCCAAAGCAACTGCAACCATAGCCACAAACAGCCTATAGCATGACTTTCTCAAATATCTATTTCCAAGGCCCTGATGTCCAATGGCAGATTCACACAATGCTTTAGAAGTTAGAGCGCTCCGTTAAGAAAGATGGCTAGAAATGGGTCTTTAGGGAGTCGGATACGCCTGAGACTAGGGTAGCCCCAGATAAGACTCCAGGCAGCAATGGATGCATAGCCCGAACGGGTCACTCCCTGTGGTCAGATTGGAGACTCCTCTGGTTGTCAGCGGAGAGCCTTCATCCAGTAACTGAGGGAAGCAGGTTTAGAGACCCATGGCCAAACATCGGGCCGAGCTAGGGAAGTCCTGTTGAAGAGAGGGAAGAGGGGAATGTAGGAGCCAGGGGATCAGGTACAACAGAGGAAATCCCATAGGAACAGCTATCCTGGTTCATGGAAACTCACAGAGTCTGAACCAACAGACAGGAAGCCCGCATGAGATCGACCTAGGCCCTCTGCACATATGTGACAGTTGTATAGCTTAGTCTATTTGTGGGACTCCTAGTAATGTGAGCAAGACTGTTCCTGGTGTTTTGGTTGGCTCTTGGGAACCTATTCCTGATACTGGATTACCTTGACCAGCCTGAATACAGGGGGAGGTGCTTGGTCTTTTGGCAATGTGATAAGCCACGCTTTGCTGATGCCCAAGGGAGGCCAGCCCCTTCATGAGTGCACATGGAGAAGGGGCAGACTGAAGTGGGGCAGAAGAGGGGAAAGGGTGTGGGAGAAGAGGAGGGAGGGGAGACTATGATCAATATGTAAAACAAATTAATTAATAAAAAATTTAAGCATTCCAAACAAGGCACCCAAATCCCCCTCTCCCCACCCTGCTATTAATGTACTGTCTGTACATTAATACTGCTGGGAACACAAACAATAATTTAACAACTTTTGAGTTATATGACTGCAATGGTTTCCTTTTCACATTCCAAAAGAGCAAGGGATGATTTGGCTTAACAGTAAGTAAATGGTAGAGGAGGGACTCCCAGCAAAGATTTCTGACTACTGCAGAGCTCTTTCCATTGTACCACACCACCATGTAGATTGACAGGCAGAAATCCACAGAAATACATCCTCAGATACACACCATCAATCACTTGGTGCTCTCAGTGGAGAGAGGCCAGCTTCCTTGCAAACTGACGGGAAGAGTTGGGGGGATTCTTATTCCTTGCTCAAGTGAGTGGTAAGTACCAAATATTTTTTTGCTTGGAAGAAAGTTTCTAACTCCAGGGGATTCTTTCAAACAGTTAAGTTGTCTAACTTGCTATTAATAGAAATGCACCTTGCGTCATTATCTGGTGCAGGGAATCGGGATTTGGGTTTCAGGCTGTCACTTCTTAGAATTAATTTCCTATTTTCAGCCAAAGGTTACCTTCCCCATTTTGTTCTTTCCATCATACATGGTTGCACCTGCTAACCTTTCTAAACTGGGGAGCAAGTAGGGGAAAGCCATGTACTTAAGCACTAACCACCACTGTGCATGAGTGTAAATGCAGTTAGCAGCAAAGTCAACATGTATGTATCATTTGTCTAGACTCCTCCTATCACCAAATGTAGAAGGATGTCTGCCTTGGGGCACCAGCTTCTTGCATCCTTGTTCTGAAATGTGTGTCCCTATCATCCTGAATGGTGCAGATGTTCTGGAGCCTTTTCGCAAGTGCCTTTGACTTTTATGGAAGACTTAGAATGTTTTCATCATGCATCCACCCAGACATAAGGGAAAGTTAACCTGTGTAAGATTCACATTGCAATTCTTTTTGACAATGGTAGAATGTTGATAATTTCTTCAACTTATTCATTTCAAGGGAAAAAGTAATTATCAATCACACACACACACACACACACACACACACACACACACACACACACACA
>LOJH01018083.1:11291-27949 GCA_001685095.1 Ellobius talpinus
ACACACACACACACACACACACACACACACACACACACACACACACCAATAGACCAAATCTTCCACAGCCTTCTCTTCTCCAGCAAGGGCCTAGAAACTTTTTTATGTGTTTTAGTTATAGGGAACTTTACCTTTGTATATCTTTTTAAATCCTTAAAACCCTACTAAAATTATTCTTTTAGATGAAAAAGCAAAACAAATACCCCCATTTAGCAGGGTCCCTCTTTCTCTAGATCTTCAGTAGTGTCTTGAGATTTAAAGGAAGGAATCCAGCTCAAAACCATAAATACAGACCTCCCACTGGCTCCAGACAGAGATTTACTTTGTGGCTGCATTTTACAGATGATCAAAGGCAAGGTAAGTCATTCTGCATTACTCAAGATCTCAAATTACTCTGTTAGACATTTAATCACTCATGTTCAAAATCAAGACAAGACTTATGAGGAAGGAAATGTATTCTATTTTCTTCATTCCTGGATGCCATCAATTATGAACTAACATAGTTTTAAAAACATTTGTAAATGGGCCACTGAGATGGCTCTAGGTAAAAGTGCTTGCCACGCAAGCCCAATGATCTGAGTTCAGTCCCCAGAACCTGCAGTTAAAGAGGAGAAGCATTGAAAGTTGTCCCGTGACCTCCACATGTACGTTGTGGCATGGGCTCACTCACCCTCTCACCTATCTTACAATGGCTGGCAGGTATAGTGTCATCCAACTTAAGCTCAGCAATCAGAAGCCAGTGGCAGGTTGATCTCTGTGATTTAGTGATATTTCATGTGTATTTTAACAAATAAAGCTTGCCTGATTCAGAGAACAAAACAGCCGCACTGATCAGCCTTACAGACCAGGCAGTGGTGACACACACCTTTAATCCCAGTAGCCACACTAGTTTGCCTTATAAACCGTGTGGTAGTGGTGCATGCTTTTAATCCCAGCCCTAGAGAGGAATATAAGATGGAAGGAGACAGCTCTCACACATCATCTCATTCTGAGATTCCTGGAGGCAGGATGGCCATTTTGGACTGAGGTAGAGGCAAGAGCCAGTGACTGGCTGTTTTGCTTTTCTGACCTTCAAATTGAACCCCAATTTCTGTCTCTGGATTTGTATTAATCGTGCTACACTATGAATTGGAGGTTATAGCAAGGTTCAGGTCAGGGCCACATAGTGGAATCTTTTACACACACACATACACACACACATGCATGCTTGCATGTGCAAATCAGTTATTCAACAGAACCCTAAAAGAGAAAAAAATGAGATATCCACTATGGTGAAGGGTGATCCTAATCTTGACACATCACTGAAAGGAAAAATTCAATGGAATTTACTTTGAAGTTAGTTCTCATCAGAGATGAACCTGCAATTCTAGTAAGCTACCTCCAGCTAGAAGTAATGCTAGCCTACCACCTGTCATGGTTCTGGTGAAGAAATCCAGGTTGTATATGCAGTAACTGTTGGGAGTTAGATCAGTATAGACAATTCAGTGTTTAGAATACTATAGGTTTTTAAATTTTTTGAGATATCTCCCATATAGAAAATAACCCATGTTCCTTATAAGAATTTGAAATAAAACAATAGAAAATATTGTAATACCGTCTTTCAGAAACCTGTCATATAACACATAGTTTTATAATCTTTCTCCACTGGAGATGTATTTCCATATTTATAATATATATGTGTATTGTATTAGTCAGGGTTCTCTAGAGAAACAGAACTGTTAGAATGAACATATATAAGTGGAGTTCATTAGAGTGACTTATTATCCGAATATTCCAACAATGACATCTCCCAATAGAAAGTCCAAGAAGCCAACAGTTGTTCAGGCCATGAAGCTGGATGTCTCCCCTGTTCTTTAATATACACGGAAATCCTGAAGGAGTAGGCTCTAATACCATTAAAGGAATGAACTTGCCAGCAAGAGTAAGGGTAAGCAGACAAAGAGCAACAACTTTTTTTCTTCCATCTCCTTTATATAGGCTGCCAGCAGAAAGTGTGACCCATATTTAAGGTGTATCCATCCATTTAGGTTTTAGTTCATTTCAGATGTAGTCAAGTTGACAGCTGAGAATAGTTATCACATGTATATACAGTATTTGAGAATGCTTGATTCTAGTGCCTCCTTTGTGGTCTCAAAAGCTAACAATAATGTTACTGTCTAAGTTAGGGTTTCTATTGTTTTGAGGAAACACCATGAGCACAGCAACTCTTATAAAGAAAACCCTTAATTTGGGTGGCTCACTTACAGTTTGAGAGGTTCAATCCCTTATTGTCATGACAGGGAGCATAACAACGTGCAGACAGACATGGTGTTAGAGTTGAGAGTGCTACATCTTACAGGCAACAGGATGTCAACTGGCTGTTATACTAAGGGAAGCTTGAGCAAAGGAGATCTCAAAGCCCACGCCCACATCGACACACTTCCTCCAACAAGGCCACAACTGCTAATAATGCTATTCCCTTTGGGGCCATTTTCTTTCAAACCACAACATTCCACTCCCTGGCCCCCAAAGGCTTATAGCCTTATCATAATGCAAAATAATACATTCAATCCAACTCCAAAAGTCCCTATAGTCTATAACAGTCTCAAACTTGTTTCAAAATAGTCCAAGTCTTCTGAGACACCTGGCAATCTCTTAACTATAAATCACCTGTAAAAATCAAAAGCAAAAAGCAAATCACGTACTTCTAACATATAATGACACAGGTAATACAGTACCATTCAAAAACACAGGGAAGGGGACATATCAAGGAAATACTGGGCCGAAGCAAGACAGAAAGTCTTGGGCCAACTCCAAATCTGAATCTCCATGTCTGATATCAAAATGCTCTCCACGTCTCCAACTTTGTTCTGCTTTGTTTACTGCAACACACTTCTTTCTCGTGGGCTGGTTCTACTCCCTATTAGCAACTCTCCTTGGCAGGTATCCCATGACTCTGGCATCTCTAGCATCTTGGGTTCTCCAAGGCAATCCAGGCTTCAATTATCACAGCTTCATGCAACACCTCTCTATTTGGCCTCCATTCAGAGATACCCTTGATATATGCTTGGGCTCAGTGGCTTCCCTTAAATTCCATAACCCATTTCTTCTGTCCTTAACTCTAAAGTCAGAACCATATGGCTAAAACCAAGTTCTGATGCTTACTAGAACCAGAACATGCCCTATTCATTTAATTACGTCTTCACTAGTTTTCTGTCTTTTACTGCCTAAGTTTGGTTGTCCTGAAACTTGATCTATCAACAAGTCTTCCCTTAAACACAGAGATATCCCAGCCTCTGCCTTCCCAGTGCTGGGATTAAGGGTGTGCCCCACCACATCAAGATCTAAGCTTTTCTTTAGCTTCTTTACACAAATTGGAAATTTAGCTGCCTGGGATCTTGCCCTACGGTCATCACCCCCTTTATTGCATTTCTTAATATGTTTATCTCCTTGAACACAGGATTTAGCTCCATTCAACTGCCATGTGCTCTTTTTCTCCTCAAAATTTACAATTTGTCATTTACCCTGGTAAATCTTCATAGAGTTACCACTAAAAACCAAATGGCAGAGTCTATACTTGGCTGCCTTGAGATTTCTTCTGCTAATGGAATTAATCAAATACTCTTCATTTTAGCTTCAGGCAGACTCTTTTGACAAGGGCAAGAGGCAACTGCTTTCCTCAGCAAAATATCACAAGAATGACCTCTAGGCAACATACTATAATTCTCCTCTTCTGAAACCTCTTGAGTGAGCCCCCCAAAAATCAAATAATTCTTAGCACCTTTGCCTTCTATGCCTCTACTAGTATGGCCTATTAATCAGTGCCTAAAGCATCTCACTGCTTTCATAACCCAAAGTACCAAAGTCCAAATTCCTCCAAACAAATGCATGGTTTGACCCTGGTACCAACTTCTGTCTTAATTAGGATTTCGTTGCTGTGGAGAAACACCATGACCATGGCTTACAGTTTCAGAGGTTCAGTCCCTTATCATCATGATAGGGAGCATGGCAGTATACAGGTAGATATGGTGCTGGAGCTGAAAGTGCTAAATCTTGTAACAACAGAAAGTTGACTGAGGAAAGCTTGAACAAAAGAGCCCTCAAAGCCCATGCCCACAGTGACACACTTCCTCCAACAAGGCCACACCTCCTAATAGTGCTACTCTCCTGGGGGGCCATTTTCTTTCAAACCATCACAGTTACCCTGAAATAAATAGGAGAAATGGTTCATTAATCACTATGGTGGTGGGAGAGCTTCACTACAACTCTATTATTGACAGATTAAACCAAAGCATTCATGAAAATTTAGATTTGAGTAAACTAATCTAATTACCAACTTCATCCAAGTGTGCGAATATTGTGCAAAATATTGATCAAAAATTCTTTTCAGACACGGGAAGTCTTTACAAAAAGTACTATAGTTGCTGAGCTGAGTGCTCAGCCATCATTGGATCATCTGTATCAACCTCCCCATCCAATGCTCAATGAGCATCTCAGGGAAGAGAATTGTGAAACACTGTCTTCTGGACATGATATGGCTGGTGAATATATCCACTCTCAATAGCTGTGGTCGGCTGCACAAGATCAAAGCAGAAAAGTTTCAAGCATGGATGGGGAAGGAGTTCCTGAAACACCACCCAAACTGAAATGCTATTGGCAGTTGGTGGCTGCTGAGGGAGGCATTTGCTAGAAGGTCACCCATGCACCAAATGATACCAGCCATACACATACAACCAACACTAGTTGGACTCAGTGCACTATTTGAAATTATAATAATCACAAAAGACATGAATTCAAAAGCAAGATGGGTTGGTGGGTTCTGGAGAGAATTGGAAGGAAGCAGGAGGAGGTAGATGAGATTAAATACATTGCATACATCTATGAAACTCTCAAAGGATAAATTTTTAAGTACTATAATCATAAAAATCTGTGGTCATAAAATACTATGGACATAAAAATCTTAATAAATACTGACATGAAAGCAATACATAATAAAAATAAATATAATATATGTAAATTGTTTTTAAATCATACTTTCAAATAACTATTCATTTAAAGAATAAATGATTTAGGACATTTTTGCAAATTTTAACTGTTATTATTGACAGTACTATATAACAACATACAGATACATTATACTCATTTAAATATCTCCATCAAAAATATTAAAAGGAGGGGACAAGAAGTCTCAGTTGACAAAATTCTTCCTGCATAGGCCTAGGTACCTGGATTTGGATACTCAGCTTCCACACAATGACTGGGACAGTGGCATGCACATGTAATCTCAGAACTGGGGTAGTAGAGCAGGAAGAGCTCTCTGGCAGTTCTAGCTGAAATAGTGAGTTCCAAATTTACTGTGCAATCCCGTCTCAATAATAAAGAGAAGAACAACTGATGAGTATATCTGGCATTGACCTCTGATGTTCATAGGCATGTACACACACACACACACACACACACACACACACAAGGGCACACACGTACATACACAGGAAAGTACACACACACAAAATGAAGAACCAAATAAATAAATATGGGTGACGAAATAAAGAAATTGGAAATGGTTCGCTGTAGAGGGAAGTATTTAATGTTATCGTCACTAAAGGAAAATAGTATAGTAGTTCCTCAAAAAATAAAAATAAAATTACCATATGACACAGCACTCCTAATTTTGGACATATACTCCAAAGAATTGAAAGCAATTTGCATACCATATTGAGAACATCACTGCTCACAGGAGTTGAAACGAAGAAGTGTCCCATGTATCCATAGTTGAACAGATAGATGAGCAGAATCTATCTATACGTACGATGGGGTATTATGTCTGAAACATATTAAAACATTGAAGAAACTACCAGAAATCATACTAAGAAAAATAACCGAATCACCTAAAGCAAATATTACATAATATCATTTCTACAAAAGTATTCAAACACTCTTTTTTGATACCATAAAGAAAAGCGACGGCACAGTGGCTGCTACGGGTTAGGGGATAGGAGAATGGAGCCATTGTTCAAGAGAAGAGGAGCTTCCATCTTAGAAAGTGAAATACTTCTGAAGGTGAGTGGTGCTGGTTACACAACGTTACTGTACCTGTTGTCACTTAACTGTAATCCTGAAATGGTAGCAATAGTAAACTTTATGTTATGTGTATTTTCCCACATCTTTTAAAACTGAGGAAAAACCCCACATGGCATCATGTCAAGTAGTACACTGTAGGATATTTGTAAAATT
This sequence comes from Ellobius talpinus, assembly GCA_001685095.1. NCBI lineage: Eukaryota > Metazoa > Chordata > Mammalia > Rodentia > Cricetidae > Ellobius > Ellobius talpinus. Next base: position 17,505 of record LOJH01018083.1, read on the forward strand.
AAAAGCTGAACAAGTAAGATAATTACCCTACTTTAATTCTAGAAATGTAAAACTAAACAAGAAAATAGAACAAAACAATAAATGAAAAACAGAAATTAATGAAATAGATTATTGGTGTGATGAAATGGACAAGAAAAGCAACAGATTTGTTCTAAGTCTCATGAATTCAGAAACTCCCCCTTTTTTTCAAGGCAGGGTTTCTCTGTGTAGCTTTGGAGCCTGTTCTGGAACTCCCTCTGAAGACCACTAAGTTGGCCTCAAACTCACAGAGATCCTCCTGCCTCTGCCTCCCAAGTGCTGGGGTTAAAGGCGTGTGCCTCAACTGCTTGACAGATTAGAAACTTGCAATAAAATTCTTCACGTCAGAAACTGAAAATGCACACAAGAAACTTTTGAAAATGAAAATGAATTTAAACTAAATTTGCCTCAAAGACTACAAAGAGAGGAAGTACACCTTGATGACAGTTTCCTATACGTAGTGGGCCAATCTCTAGAAAAATGTAACAAGATGACTCAAGAAGAATTATCCCCAAAATTCAAACATTCATTAACTGAACTATTAGGTTAAAACTGTGCTTCCAAAAGAAAGCATCATGTGTGGTAACTCCTCCTTAGTAACCACTTCATTAAAGGATGCCTCTTCCTTAGTAACCATCTCATTAAAGGAGGCCTCTAAGAGGCCTCTGAACTTAGCAAATTTTTGCAGCCAAGAAAATAATGAATGCTATTCAGCTCAGTATATGAAGTCAACTTCCCCCAAACATGTGACAAGACAAAGATGGCAAACCAAGAGAATAATCTAATCTCAATCATTTTATAGGAAGAGAGGAAGGAGGGGGAGGGGGAAAGAGAAGGGGGCTTAACAATGTGTAAAATGTTACTTTGTAGAGACATAGGTTGAGCCTTTCAGGTATATTACTTAACATTAGAACTCACTTAAAATAATTAATAAATAAATTGAGAGATAAGAAATATGAATATTCTAGAATTTAACAGTCAATAACATTGCTTAGAATAGTAGAAAATTAAGAAAAGTTAAACTGATAACAGTAAGGGTTAAAAACTCTAAAAAAATTATCATGTTTAGCAATGGGCTATTTAAAAACTCCCCATAAAATAAGTAACAATATATAATTTCCAGTATCACACTGCCTTCAGTGTTATATCTGAGTTGGTGTTCAAGCATACAAGACCAGAAAAGGAAATCAAAGTACTCTTGGTGGATACAGCAAATCACTGTTATTTGCAGATGATGTATTGGTCTTTAGAGAATATAAAACAACAGATGAATTATTAGAGCTGATAATTAAGTCTTAAAAATATTGAATGTAAGATAAATATGGGAAAGTCTGGTATACTTTTGTATGCCCTATCCAAAATATTTATATGTCTTTCCATGGAAAGCAAAAAGAAAAAGAAGACTTCTAAATATCAAAAAAGATGATAATAACAATGTGAGATGAAAAATTGAAACAAAGAACATGGGACAATTTGTGTGAAGACAGAATTGAGGTTTAGAGCAAACTGCAAAGCTGAAGAGAATGTTCTAGTCAACTACAAAAGACAGAAAGGACTTTCCTAAAGATGCAAGAACTACACCCCATTAAGGAAGGGATAGACCAATTGATGCCCTAGAGTTCCAAAAGAGAGTATCTGAAGAATTATTGACAATTGATAATGATTTCTGGGGGAGGAAGAGTATCTGTTTGTTTCAGGGATGCAACCTCTGATAGGCTTGCCATGTTACAATGGGTGATCCTATACCTAGGCACACAGTGGCAGCACTATATAGACATCCGATATATGTACATATAGACATTCTATACCTATGCCCTCCGTGAGTTTTGAAAGAGTACATGGAATTTGGAAGGGAAAATTTTGGAACAGATAGGGAGGAGTCAGAGAGGAGGGACTTGATCAAAATGCATTATAGCCATGTATGAAATCCTCAGGCAGAAACAAGACAATGCCAGTACATATAACATATCACTAGGATCTGGAGAAATGGCTCATCTGTTTTAACAACATCCAAAACTAACAAATCACTAGTATTTTCCCTAAAACATGGGAAACACTCCCAATTTATAAACACTAACAGAGAAGTGGGGAAATTAGTTCATGGCCCCTTGCTAAAAGAAAAAATAAGGAAACATAATTATTCTCATTAATAATCAGTAGAATTCCAATAAAAAGAACAACATTTACAGTTTATTATCAGAATTGCAACACATTTGAAGACTATTAAATCAGTTGTCAAAGTCATGATACTTTGGGGATATAGTGGTACTTTCTGCCCCTCAAATACAGGATGACTTTTGCATACAGATCTGGTTTATGGAACATGACTGGATCACAAGAGGCAAGGACATGTGAAAGCCAAGTGGATCTCAGCCCAAGTTAAAGTCCCAAAAGACAAGATAAAATAGTCACACTGTGGCCATTCAGTGGTCATGAAATACATGCAGTGGCTGAACGCACATAGATTAAAATTAAACCAAATACTGAACAGGACAGGAATTCATAGCTTGTTGCCACCTGCTTTTGTACTCAGAATAAAGGGAATGTATATTAAATAGTTATAAAAAATAAATATGGGGAACTGGAGAGGTGGCTCAGGGGTAAAGAGCACTGGCTACTCTTCCAGAGGACCTAGGATCAATTCCCAATGACCACATGGCAGCTCACACCTATCTGTAACTCCAGTTCTAGGGGACCCAACAGGCATACATGCAGGTAAAACACTACTGCACACAGAATTTTAAAAAATCATAAATATGGTCACGATTATAATTTTATAGCATTTATGGTTATAAGTAACATCTGTGTTTATCAAATGCTTTATTATGACCCTGAAGTCAGAAAAATATTATTGAAATATTATTATGTAGGGCTGGAGAGTTAGCTCAGTGGTTAAAAGAACTGGTTGCTCTTGCAGAGGACCTGGATTAGATTCCCAGCACCCACATGCTAGCTCACAACCATAAGTAACTCCAGTTCCAAGGGATCCAATGCCTTCCGACCTCTGCAGATACTAGCCATGCCTATGACACACATACATACAAATAGTCAAAGCACTCATACACACAAAATAATAAAATAAATAAATCCAAAATGAACTAGGAATTATTTATAGTATATTATTGTGGGAACTGTTTAAAAATAAAGTTCTTGGCTCTTTTTCTTTTAGTTTATGTTGTGTCTTTTACATTTTCTGTGAAATGATTATATGAAAGAGAGCTGCATAGATAGAGGCAATAACAATCAGTTTCTTTAAACAAGGTACAAAGGCTCTTCATACACCGTGTTGTTTAATATCTGTGTCTTTTGTGCAAAACTGCCTCAATTCCGTGAGTGTTTACAAAGTGGCTCCAATTTCTAAACCAGTTTGAGTAAAGTGATAAATTGACAAGGCTGGTGAGATTGCAAGGTGTTAAGGTCCGTTCTTCCTGCATTCTAAGAGCAGTGTGGCTTGACATTTTCTCCTGATGTCATCCTACATGATTTCTTCCCTTGGACTAGAAGGATAGGCAAACATTCTACTCTGGAAGCTGACACGGTTGGATCTTTCCCTGAAGCAGGTTACATTGCCATTGCCCCAGGTATACTGTCTAGAAACCATATCGAAGTAAGATCCAGCAGGCAGCATGCTGTGAAGATTAAGCAAGGCAGATTACATTTCTAAAATGATCAGGCTGTTCTTGGCTGGAAAAGCCCTTAGTGTATTCCTGCTCAGCCTGTCCCCATTCCTGCCTGTTACATTTGCTATTAGGAGGCCAGAGTGAACCCCAACGGTATCCACAGAACAGGTTCTGGGAATCTCCAATGTGTCCCATCATTCCACCTGCGGCGCTTTGTGACTGGCCCACACTTGCTCTCACTTCCCTCTTTAGCTCTGCCCCTATATCTGGTTTATTCTTATTATCCAACCCCAGCTCCATCCCCTGGACGCTGATGCAAATCTTTGCACTCTGGCATTGGTACTGCCTAATAAGGTCACACTATACCGCTCCCACACCAAAGTCACAATCAGACACCAGAATCATCCTTTCCCTGGCTCCCATTCACAATCTTCCAAACACTGGCGTTCGGATTCACTTCTGCCCGCCTGGTGATATGCTGATCTGAGACGATAGGATGGATTGATATATATTGACACACTGGTGTGGGAAGTCCTTCTGTATATGTGTTGCTTTCATTGGTTAATGAATAAAGAAGCTGCTTTCAACCAGTGGCTTAACAAAGTATAGCCAGGCTGAAAGAGATGTATAGAGAGTAGGCAGAGTCACGGGGACGCCATGGAGCCGCCAGAGGGGAAAGACTTGAGCCGCCAGCCAGAACCTTGTAGATAAGCTACAGCCACATGGCGGTACACAAATTAATAGAAATGGATTAACCAAAGATATAAGAGCTAGCTAGCAATACGCTTAAGTGATTGGTCAAGCANGGAAGTCCTTCTGTATATGTGTTGCTTTCATTGGTTAATGAATAAAGAAGCTGCTTTCAACCAGTGGCTTAACAAAGTATAGCCAGGCTGAAAGAGATGTATAGAGAGTAGGCAGAGTCACGGGGACGCCATGGAGCCGCCAGAGGGGAAAGACTTGAGCCGCCAGCCAGAACCTTGTAGATAAGCTACAGCCACATGGCGGTACACAAATTAATAGAAATGGATTAACCAAAGATATAAGAGCTAGCTAGCAATACGCTTAAGTGATTGGTCAAGCAGTGAGTTAATTAATACAGTTTCTGTGTGGTTATTTCAAGTCTGGGTGGCCGGGAACAAACAATCAGTCTCCTATAACACAGTTGAGTTTCTCTTATCTACATGACATAGAATGTTCAATATGTATTAAGATGTGAAAAGTAAAATTTTAAGACTCCTGTAATTCCAGCTCCAAGGGATCTGACACCCACTTCTGGCATCTGCAAGCACACAAGCATATGTGTGCTCACACTCATAAAGATAACTCACACACATAAGTAAATATACAAAAAGAAAGTGGATACTAATTGTTCTCTCATCAAAAAATGTCATGTGGGATAGTAGATATTTTACTATGTTCAACTGAATTACTTCACACTGTGGTGTGTTTGTTTAAACAACACTTTTATACAATCAATAAACACAGTTTTTATTTTTTAATTAAAAATTAAAATAACATCAAAGCTACAGTAAAACCCTGTCTCGAAAAATAAAAAAAAATTAGGAATCTTTTCCAAAATATAGTATGAATATGCACTTTTTTCCTTAAAGCCCTAATATATCAAACATACAGATCACTGAGTTCTTTGCAATGTCTCTGGTCTAGTTCCACTTCCTGCTAGTCCTTCATTATCTTTTAAGAACCCCACACTTCTTTATTCATGCACTTTATGTTCCAGACACACTAATCCACAAGAAAAGTTTCAAATTAGTCATGACTCTGGCTTGATTATGTCCCTCAAATGGTTGTATATTTTAACCTCCAGTATGGTAATGTGGGAGACGGCAGTATCTTCAAGAGATAAATCCTAGTGGGAGTGCCATAGGTGTACCAAGAGAGCAGAGGACTGTGGTCTTTCTATTGTTTTCTGATTTCAAGATGTGATCTTTTCCTCCCATATGTACTCCGACCAAGTGGTCCCTGCACTTGAACTCATCACCACAGTTAAGCCAACGCTGGTGCCTTTTCTTTGCACTTCTAGAACTCTGGGCTAAATAAACCAGTTCCCTATGTGACTATTCTGTCCTGAGTACTTAATTCAGTTAAGGCACACTTGGCTGAAACCAGACATACTCTTTGCTTTTACTATAATCATTTTTGGAAATTGTAGTAAATTTAGAGAAATATTTCCAGAGCATTTTAGCCCTCCTTGCTGTTGAATCATTTGATTTCATATTGACAGCATGATGTTCCACCAATCTTAAATGAGGATATACTATGCACAGACCCATACATAAGCCCATTGAAACTAAAAATACGAGTGAGTTATAATCATACTCTCTTATGTAAATAGGATTGAATGGGCAAACAAAATACCCTTTATAGCAAAGAGATCACATATGACATATGACTTTGTGGTAGAATTTCTGTTCCATCTTTTTCTACATAGAAATTATCCAGCATTTTCTTTATTTTCAAGTTCTAGACATGTTTGAAGAGTACAGATCAGCAATTTGAGAAATTTCTAAAATTTGTGCTTGTTTGGTACTTCAGTTAGCTTTCTGTTGTTGCTACAACCCAGTATGTGACAAGAAGCAGTTTAAGGCAGGAAGCGTCAAATTTACTTTAGAGTTCAAGAGGATTTCATCCATTGAGGCAGTGAAGCCATGGCAGAAAAGTCGTGAATCCTCTAGGCAGCTTTTATCCACAGTCAAGAAGCAGGGAGCATGTAGAAGCAGGACTAGGCAGGCTAACAAACTTCAAGACCCGCCCGCCAGTGATTCATTTCTTTCAGCGAGCCTCTAAGTCCTAAAGTTTTTCCAACACAGTGGCACTAGCCAGAGACCAAGTTCTCCTACACGTGAGTCTATGTGGGTGGAAGAGGCATTTCACATTCAAACCACATCTTGCTCCTGTCCCCCACCCCCGACAGCCTCATGAAAAAACCCTTATAAGCAACAACTTAAGAAAGGGTGGTCTCACCCTTTGAGGGCTGACTGTCCATCATGGCAAAGATGACGTAGCATGAGGAGTGTGAGGTGGCTGCTCACTCTGCATCCACACCCAGGGAGCAGAGACTGGGCAGGAAGTGGAGACAGGCAATCAGACCTCAACACCCCTCCCCAGGGACTTACTTCCTCCAAGTCTCCACAACCTTCCAAAATAGCTTCTCCAGGTGAAGACGGAGTAGTCAATGTACAAATGCAGGAACCTATGAGGGCTTTTCAAGTAAGACCTCATCACCTGTCAACTCCTCTCATCAATTTCTCTTCTTGTGTCCTTAGTAAATATCATCAGGTAGATTTTAATTTGATTAAATTTAATTGATTTGGTGATGTTGACCACAATTGGGTTCATACCAGACTTCTCTACTATTAAACTATTATATTTTATTTTATTGTTGTTGTTATTAATATTATTATTAAACAAGTCTTTTACAAGTAGCTACTTTGAAATCTCATAAACATTCCAAGAGCGGGTAAAGTTATAATCTATTCATGAATTTGATATTCCTGTTGTGAAAACACATGGTTTTCTGTGTCATTGAATATGTTGTGGTTTACTATTCTCACAAGATATTTTGTGTTGCTAAATATATCCAAACTTAGCAACTTCATTGCTTTCTGAAGCAACAAATATTTCAGGCTTGTGTCATGTTTTCTCTGACCGAGCCCCATAATTAGTAACTGCTTAAAGGTGCCTCGCCTCATATCCATAGAGAAGAAGGCTCCACATTGAAGAAGTGAAGATCTGTCTGCTCTTGGACACTGAGACTTGATGTATCAACAGACTGGGACATACCTGTATATTTGCATGGGTAATCTACAGCTACCCAGATAGCTCCAAGTATTACCAGAATTAAAGGTTTATTTACTTTGTTTTCTGGACAGATTGCTAGCATTTTTCCTCAAGAAGAAGAAGAACCCGATGCCCATCATTTTGATATTTGCTTGATTGCTGTAAGCCATCTCCCATCATTCTGACAACCCTCCCCTTCTTTGGTACCCTCTGGTCCAGTTTAGCTACCCCACACCAAACTGCAGGGCACATGTGAAGATTTTATTATAAGATGATAACTGAGTCAAGTAAATGAACCCTACCTAACACTTCCTCCTTGCTCTAACCACCAACTCGCCGAAGAGATCTGCCTACATTCGCTCTTCAGGAGGGCTCTCAAAGCATGTCTATGAGCTTTGTGCAGAGTTTTAGTTAATCTTCATGTTAACCAGCGTGGGGGCTGACAAAGGCTGGGATTTTTCTTTTATTTTGTATTTTTATATCCTTCTTATAAAAATAAAAGGTTTTCTGAAGACTTGTTGCTACCTCAAACAGATATTGGACTTTATCACACAATTCTTCTTCAGTTAGAGAAATAATATGTTTCTCTTTCATCTGAAAATGTTGCAAATCATAGTGGCTAATGTTCAAATGCCAAGCAAATCTTGCCTTCCCGGAGTGAATCAATTTAAGCACAATGTCCTGTTCTTTGTGTTGGTGATGTGTTTAGCTGACTAATATTTCTTGTTTATTTTTATTATTTATTTATTTGTGGATTTAACACTCCAACCACAGTTTTCCCTCCCACCCCTCCTCATAACCCCCCTTNGCCAGTCCACCCTCCCCAGTTCACCGCCCCCATCCATTCCCCCCAACTAGTAAGGGCTCCTAATGGGAGCCAATGAAGTCTGGCACATTAAGCTGGGGCAGGACCAAACCCCTCTTGCCTGCATTAAGACTGAGCATGGCATCCCACCATAGGGATATGCCCCAGGGATAGATCCTGGTTCTACTTTCAATTAAGAGTTTTACATCCCTGTTCATAAGAAAGCTTTAGTGGCTTAGTGGCTTATTTGGCCTTAAAATTTGTCACTGACTTTGGCTAGGGATCCAGGTCCCCTACTTCATCTTCCAAACCCTGGTATTCTGTCATCCACACGATCTGTCCTATTGATGAGGCTTCCCCTGAGTTTTTCATTTGACTGATTAGGTCCTTTCATTTCCAGCATCACTTCAGATTGACTTTTCTTTGGTATTTCTATCTCTTTTATGAATTCTATTTTCATATCCTGAGTTGTTTGTATTTCATGCAGATGTTTGTGCTTTCTTGACCATGTTTCCTTGTTCTTTGTACTCACTAAATGTGTTTATAGTCATTTGTTTGAATTGTTTGTTCTTATGGTAGAGCTGGCATATTTTGGAAGAGAGATGAGATACACTGTCTTATTTTCTTATTCTATTTTTTCTTCTGTGTTAGGACTAGTACATATGAAGTTTGTTTGTTAATTAATTATTTGTTTGTGTTTTTGTCTGTTTATAAAAGTCACCTTTTTTTTGCAGTGCAAGTTGGTCCAGCTTTTTGCCCTCAGTGGGATGCTGTGATTTCTCCTACTCTTGAAGCTGTCCTTTATGTCAGTTTGTACAAGTACAGGAGAAACTGGTGTGTTTAGTAAGTCAGTCCAATTAAGCCTATCTTTGTGTGAAGACAGAATTCTGAGTTCCAGAGCCCAACTTCGCTTATAATTTGTCTTAGTTTATTGGTTTTTGTTGATTGACTATTTTTCCATTGACAAAAACTAGAGTTACCTGAAAAGAATGAAACACAGTTGAAGAAAGCACCTCTTAAGACTGGCCTGTAACGAAGCTATAAGGAACAAGCCACTGAGCAGTGTTCTCCCACAGCTTCAGTAACCTCATCCAGGTTCCTGCCTTGGGTTTCTGACCTGACTTCCTTCAATGATGAACTGTGATGTGGAAGTATAAGGAAAAAAAACCCTTTCCTTCCCAAGCTACTTTTGGTCATGGTGTTTTATCGCAGCTATAGAAACCCTAAGACATGGCTTGACCCTGCTCTGGTATGTACTTCACCACTCCGAACTTGGTCACCACTGAGAAAGTTTGAGGCCCCAGTGACGCATGGTACCTAGAACTCCTCCAACTGTGTCTCACCTCTGGTATGCAGAACTGCTCAGCCTCTGGTGTTTGGTGCCTGGGGCTCTGTAGGCCTGAGATCACTCAAACTTTGTGTTATCCCAAGCCACTAGTTGTACCACAGGGCACCTAGAGCTGAGCAGGTCTGTGCATGTCTAAGCACACAGCTATATGGCAGCAACTGTCCCTCTACTGCCCAGCACTTGCGCAAAGTCTACCTCATCCCAGGCTGCTATAATGCACATCCTGATTGGTTTCTTAAAGAAACAGTTTCAAGCTATAGTTTTTATTTTCATCCAAAACCATTTTTATTCATCTGATAATTCTATTCTTTTTATTTTGAATATTTTTAGTTTACTTTTGTGTTTAGATTTAAATCTACCATTTTGTCATCCATTTCCATTCATTGCTCCATTACTGTTCTTTAAAAAAAATAATAATAAAGGGGTAGACTCACAAATCAACAGTCCTCTGCATGAGTGGGGAACAGAAACCAAATCTAGCGAGAGAGAGAGAGAGAGAGAGAGAGAGAGAGAGAGAGAGCACGTTTCTACATCTTGTTTTTATAGTACCCTAAGACCACACCCAAAGTGGTCCAGCATCTCTACATCTTGTTTTTATAGTACCCTAAGACCACGCCCAAAGTGGTCCAGCATCTCTACATCTTGTTTTTATAGTACCCTAAGACCACGCCCAAAGTGGTCCAGCATCTCTACATCTTGTTTTTATAGTATGCCAAGACCATACCCAAAGTGGTCCAGCCATTGGCTGAAGGAATTTCCCAGCACCTCCCTGCTTTGTCCAAATAAGAGAGTTCCAACTCAATACAAAACTATATACAATAAGAACAGAAATCAAGTATAAAAATTAGAATTA
>LOJH01018084.1:0-21947 GCA_001685095.1 Ellobius talpinus
CACCAGCAATGGATGAGTGTTCCCCTTACTCCACATCCTCTCCAGCAAACATTTTTAAAATTACAATTTCCTAAAACAATCTTTTTTTATTGATTACCGTACTTGAATATAGTGAAAAAATAGTAAATAGTAAAGCCATAAAATAACAAAATTGTGTGGCAAGGAAAAAAACAATAATGGAAATATTTTGATTGGGTTCATAAACTAAATATATATTTAGCTGCATAATTCATTAAAATAATTAAAGGAAAAAAAAGACTGTTTTGATTTGTTTTTTTTTTTCTGAGACGGGAGTTCTCTGACTGTTTTAGAACTTGCTCTGTGGACCAGGTTGGCCTGGAACTCACAGAGATCCACCTGCCTCTGCTTCTCAAGTGCTGGATTAAAGGTATGCGCCACTGCCGCCTGGCTTATTAAGACTGTTTTATAGTTGTAAATTTGAATGTTTTTACACTGCAGTTTTGTAGCTCTTGAATAGTGCCTTTTCTCAAAGATCAAGTATTGCTGAGATGAAAGGCATTTTTTTCACTCAAGCTTTTGATACCTGCTAGTGGTTCTGTGCTTAATTCATGTCCTCTGGACCTTCTAATTCAGGACATGGAAAAGGAAATCAGTAATGCCCTGGGCCATGGTCCACCAGATGAGATCCTAAGTAGCGCTTTCAAATTGCGAATTACTCGAGGAGATATCCAGACCTTAAAGAACTATCAGTGGCTCAATGATGAGGTCAGTTCTCTCTCTTCCTGCTTTGTCACCTGTTTATAATCAAAGTGACTTCTACCCAGTTAGAAGGGGCTGGGGAAGCAATTTCTGTTTCACTCCCTTTTTTAGTGCCAGGGATTGAACCAAGGGCCTCCCATGTTAGACAAGCAAGTGCTCTACACTGAGCTATATCCTCTGCCCTCTTGTTTTTCCTCTTCTATTTTGAGACAAGTTTCCACTAAGTTGTCCAGGCTGGCCTTATCTTAAAGAGCTCAGACACACCTTGAACCCTGTTGTGATCCTCCTGCCTCACCTCATCCTCCAGAATAACTGATCATGGCTTTCACACAGCCCCAGATGTTCTTTCTTGTTTTGTTTTTTCATGCTTGAAATTGAACCTAGGATCTTGTACAAACACTCTCCCACTGAGTTATGCATCACCTGGTTACTAATATGTAAAGCAAAGCATCTCATTAAAAATGTATTGGAGTGGGGGTGTTGGCAAATCCTTTAATACCAGAAGAGGCAGGCAGATTTCTTGAGTTCAATGCCAGCCTGTTCTACATAGGAAGTTCCAGGCCAGCCAGGGCTACATAGTGAGACCTTGTCTCCACCCTTCTCCCCCCCCCCGAAAAGGTATTTCCCACTGTTGGTTCTGATGATTACAAAGCCCAGTCTCGATGCCTACAGCTTTATTGTCTGCTGTTGGTACAGTGATGGGGAATGGGACTGGGCCCTCACACATGGGAAGGGAAGGGGACTGTGGCAATCTCTCCCTTCAGCTTCTTCATGAGAGTAGTCTCCTCCATGGGTAGAGTGCTCATGAGTGAATCATCGCCTACTGCCGACACGCTGAGTATTAGATTCCTGTGTAAGTATTTCCGAGAAAGGACAGAAGTAGGATGCAGCAGTTAGGACCCGCACTTGGTTCCCAGCACCCACATCCTTTGGCCTCACAGCCTGTAACTCCAGCTGCAAAGATCTTTGTCTCTGGCTTCCATGGGAACCTGCACTCGACGTGCATATACTCATATATACACACATAGTTAAAAATAAACCTTAAAGAATTTTGATTGATATGTGTGTTCAAACCATAGCAAGTGATAACTATAAAAAGTCACTCAATTTGTTGTCTGTATAACATAGTCCACAAAAGCTGCCTTAGTTCTTACTCCTTTTTCAGCTAGCCAGCTGTTCTGTCCTCAGTTTTCTCATTTGCTACTTTTGCTCCATCTGCCTATGTCACAAGCCCAGTTACATGAAAATATGGCTTTTTTGTTTTGTTTTGTTTGTTTTTCAAGACAGGATTTCTCTGTGTTGCTTTGGAGACTGTCCTGGAACTTGCTCTGTAGACCAGGTTGGCCTTGAATTCACAGAGATCCACCTGCTTCTGCCTCTGCTGGGATTAAAAGTGTGCACCACCACCACCCAGCAATACTGTCATTTGTAAATGTAATGTAAGTGTAAATTTGCTTATTATAAAGTTTTTGAAAAATACTTTATATTTGAAAAAATTATTGTTCAAAAATTTCGTAAATATTTTGGCATTTTTCCTTCCAGGAAATATAACCAAATTGAGGTATATTTTGGATGTAGTGCTATAGTTAATAGTTCATTTTCTGCATAACAGTTGCATATGCCTTTTTATTATTGCATAGAAATGTGATTCATGTGCTTCAAAATTATAGTCACATGACTTGCTGGTTTTCATTTAGGGAGATGGTCCAGTACTAGAAATTGAATCCAGGGTCTTGCGTGTACTAGGCTGTTGAGCTCAATCCATAGCCCTTTATTCTTCCTTGTCTTGCTCATGGGTACTAATCAGTTGTTTTCTGACTTCTTGCATGGACTGTCTTTTCCCTAAGCATCTCACTTCCTGATTCAGGTAGCAGTTTAATTGTGTAATGTATTTGCCATGTTCCAAATTTTAATCTTTTGGTATTTTACAGGTCATTAATTTTTACATGAATCTTTTAGTGGAAAGGAGTAAAAAGCAAGGCTATCCAGCACTTCATGCATTCAGTACGTTCTTCTATCCTAAATTAAAGTCTGGGGGTTACCAAGCAGTGAAAAGATGGACCAAAGGGGTAAATCTCTTTGAACAAGAGCTTGTTCTGGTACCTATTCATCGGAAGGTGCATTGGAGCCTCGTGGTGAGTTGAGAAGGTTAAGTGTTGGAGCTTGGTTATAGACTCCTCCTTCTCTTCCTCTCTTTCCCCTTTTCTCCCTCACTTCCCTTCTTTCCCTCACCATCTCTTCTCTCCTTCCTCCTGCCCCCTTCCTTCCCTCTTTTTCTCTGTTCCTATGTCTTTCCTTTCTTGTCTTAGGGATCAATTCCTGAACCTCACACATGCTAAGAAAGGATTGTACTGCTAATTGTACCCCAGTATAGATGATTTTCCTCAGCAGCGAAGGCTGCTGTCACTCCTCCAGTGAGAAAGGCGAGCTCTGTAGAGTCCTTTTTCTAGGTGTTCGCTTGTTCAGCTTCGAAAGCTACAAGGCATGCTTTAGAAGGAGCTCTAATTTCTATCAGGAAAGGTGCAGGGGTAAGTCCCATGCTAGGAGGATTACTGGTGCCTTTGTATAGGAATTAAAGTTTGTCCTATTTATCTCAAACCGTGTGTGTTTTACAACTTGAAGTAAAAGTTCTGAAATCTGTTCATATTGCTACATAAGTTAAAAAGTTTAAAATGCTCTTATTTTTAGAAATGAAATCATACTACTATTAATGCTTACATGTTTCTGGCATGGTGTGGTACTGGCATAGTAGCAAATGTCGTGATCCCAGTACGTATGAGGCTGGGGGAGGAGGATCTGGAGTTCAGGCAGGGCGGCATAGTGAGACTTTATCTCAGTAAAAATCAAACAGCAGAAAAGGATGTCTGCCTGAGGATTTTTGCCTTTTCCCATATAGGTGATGGACCTAAGAAAAAAGTGTCTTAAATATCTGGATTCTATGGGACAGAAAGGCCACAGGATCTGTGAGATTCTTCTGTAAGTATGGTCTGAAAGTCTCACTGCTGTGCTCTTTTCTCCACTGGATCTCTCTTCTGTTTAATAGTATGGTGCTCTGGGTGGCTGTCTTAATGCAGTTATGAAGTAATGTGTCATGATATGAAGTGCTTCTCTTCAGGCCTCTGTTACTTCCATCCACCTTGTTGTCTAAAACTAACCTAGGAGCTTATCTCAGCTGAGAGTCTCTGTTTGCGAGATTGTGGAGGGCAACTTTGCAGGCATTTCGGTGTAAGGCATATTCTCCACAGTCCTGACTTAAATCAGATTTCCTTGAAATTAGAATTCTGGGTATTCTGAAATACTCAGGGAGTCTTGGCCTGCAATCCTAGAGTCAACTTGTTACTGTATTTTCTGAGAGTGGAACTTGTTTCATAGAACTCAGGGATATTTTTTAAATAAAATGTGTGCTTTGTGTAGGCAAGTATTCCAAATTCAGTAGTCCCATTGTCGTCAGGTGTCATCGAGGTGAGCATCAACAAGACAGGCAGTGCAGAACCAACCTGTGTGGACCGTGCTTTGTCCCAAAGGATGAAAGTTCCTCTGTTTTCCGTGTTTCAGGAACCTCCTTTGTATTGTTATTTTTGCCTTTAGAGGCCATTATTAAGTAAAATAATTGTTACCTGGACACAAGTATTCTGCTAATAGGACAGCAAGTACACATAGATGGGTGGTGTAGAGCAGGGCTTCTTAAATAGTCCCCACTTCCCTTTTCACTTGAGAAATTTCTGTGTGGCTCCAGGTCATGAAATGGTATACAATCAAACATTTTCTAATAAAAAGTGGGTCCTGGAGATTAAACTTAAGTTGTCAGGGTTGGCAGCAAGCATCTTTACCAGCTGAGCCATCTTGCTGACCCCAATTTTCTTCACCACAAGACAGAGTTTCTTTTTGTAGCCTTGGCTCTCCTGGAACTCTCTCTGTAGACCAGGCTGGCCTTGAACTCACACAGATCTACCTCTCTCTGCCTTGTGAGTGCTGAGATTGAAGGCTGTGCACCAATAGCATGCCTAGCCCAAATAGCAGTTTTTAAAATCAGACATTCTAACATGATACAACCCAGAGATATCTTTTGATACTTTTATGCTAGGTAGAAAAATAGTAAAAGTCTGTTTTCTGTAGTTAGACAAATTTGTTTCTATAGAAGCAAAAAACTATACAGTTAAAAAAAAAAAGAACAGTGGAATTGCTAATGTACGGGAGTCTTCTGTCCGAGGAGAGGTGTGTCGGTCAGCGTTGGTTGGTGGTTAGTGGTGTGGCGGCACATACAGTGTATAGTACGCTTGTGGTTTCTTGAGAACCAAGGCTGTAGTGAAACGGCTGCTGATGCTGATGCAGCATGGGCCCAAACACTGCATTAGTTCATAATATCATAGTATAAACTATTTCATCACACATTTGATTATGGCTGTTGAACACTGAGAAACCTTCTGCTGTTGCCATAGTTCTGTGCCCCCCCCCAGTAGATATCCCATGTTCCAGAAGAAAGCCATGTATCCAAAAGTTGTGGGCAGCACAAATTGGTTGTTAGTATTTTATTGTATTTACCTTCTTATCTTTGAAAAGTTCCTGGACATTGCTAATCCCCCCCCACACACACACACAACACACACTATTTAGTTTTATTTTCTGTGTCTGAGTGTTTTGAAGTCTGTATATACCTTGTGCCCATTGAGGCCAGAAAAGGATATGAGAGTCCCTGGAAATGGGAGTTACATGTGGTTGTGAGCTGCCATTTGGGGACTGGGAACCGAGCCTGGGTCCTCTATAAGAGCAAATGCTTATGAATCCATTGAACCATCACTCTAGCCCCAAAGATTTATTTATTTTTATTTTATGTGCATTGTCATTTTGCCTGCATGTGTGTATGTTCCACATGTACATGTGTGGTGACCATGAAAGCCAGAAGGGCCATGAATCCTCCTAGGACTAGAGTTGCAGACAGCTGTGAGCTGCCATGTATGTACCGGGAATTAAAGCCCCGTCCTCTGGAAAAGCAGTCAGTGCCTGTGAGAGCAAATGCTCTTTACCCTGAGCTGTCTCTCCAGCTGCAGAACCCACTTTCTTTCTGTTTGTTTTATTTTATTTTATGTGAATTGGTGTTTGCATGTCTGTATGAGGGTGTCTGGTACTGTGAAACTGGAGCCACAGACAGTTATGAATTGCCATGTGGGTGCTGGGAATTGAACCTGGATCGAATGGAAGAGCAGTCAGTGCTCTTAACTACTAAGTCATCTCTCTAGCCCCCTCGTTTGTGATATTTGTCTCTTTCCATTAGGAGAAAAATTTAATTCCCCATTGTAAGAACAGCTAATACTAAGGATTAAACTTATTGTTATCTGGATATGGTGGTGCATGCCTGGGAGGCAGATCTCAGTGAATTCAAAGCCAGCCCGGTCTACAGATTAAGTTCTGGGACAGCCAGAGCTACACAGAGAAAGCTGGTCTCAAAAAACAAAAACAAAACAAACAAAAAGACTTACTTGTGACCAGGCATGGCAGCTCATGCCTTTAATCCTAATTTGTGACCAGGCATGGCAGCTCATGCCTTTAATCCTAATTTGTGACCAGGCATGGTAGCTCATGCCTTTAATCCTAATTTGGGAGATTGAGACAGGAGCCTCTTGGATTGGAGGCAGTCTGGACTTTTGTACAAACAGAAAAATATTTTTTCTTTTTGTTGGACTCAAATATAGAAGGCTATAAAGCATTAAGACACCTAAAATTCTTACCTCCTGAAAGCCAATTTCAACCCTGTTGGGGACAGTGTTATTCCAGTTGAGAATGTGCATCGTAGTCCTGCATAATTTTACTCTATATTCAATTTAAAAGGTCTGGTTTGATGAATTTGAGGACTTTGAGATTAAAATTAAAATTGAGATTAAAGTTAATTACTTATAGTACTTAAGAATATATCTCCTGAGGCAGAGAGATAGTTCAGTGGTTAAAATCACTTGTTCTTGCAAAGGTCCCTGATTCAGTTCCCAGCATCCACATGGTGGCCCACAACTCTCTGTAACTCCAGTTTTGGGGATCCAGTGCCCTCTTCTGGCCTCAGTGGCACTAGACACACACGATACACATAAATACATACAGGCGAACACTCATACACAAATACTTTTTAAAATCTTTATAGCCTGTTATGGTGGACACACGGTAATACCAGCACTTGGGATACAGAGGCACAGGGATCTCTGAGTTCAAGGCCAGCCTCATCAACACAGTAAGATCGTGTCTTAAAAACAAAAAACAAAAATACATCTCCTAAGAATAAAGAATTCTCTTCTATAACTGCAGTGGTATTACCATGCTTAGGAAGTTATATCAGTAAAGTCATTTTCAGTGAATGTTCATGTGTGTATGGCTACACATAGGACCCAAGTGTCCTCATAAGCATCATCTGCCTGCTTTGAGACAGGCTCTCTAATTGGCCTGGAGCTCTCCGATTAGGCTAGACTGGCTGGACAGCACAACCCATGGATCCTCCTGTGTTTGCTTCTTGGTGCTAGGATTACAGGCACACATGCCCATGCCGCACATTTTCTAAACTTTTCTCCCACAGGCCCAGGAGCCAGGAGTTCAGACATGTACTTAATGTCTCTTTAGCCTCCTTTAGCCTCTTTTCTTGCCTTAAAGAAGGCATTTCATGACTGGCTTTTCTAGTCCAGTCTACTTTGTTTCTTAATTTCAAGTGAGAAAAGGCAAATTGTACAGTGAGTTAGCTTATTGTTGACAAGGCCAGGTTTTTTCCTATAGAATATCTTTTATTCTTTGATGATTTAGGAATGTAAATAATTTGTCTTGCTCATATCCTTTGCCAACTCCTCCCAGGCATTCCCAACATTCTCCTTTCAGAGCCCCTGCCCTTCTCATAGGTCCTTTCAAGTTTCCTTAATTCTACAGATAACTCCAAATTAAACACACAGATATAAAAATTAAAAGCTGGTATTCACATATGTGAGAAAGGCATACAGTGTTTGTCTGTCTGAGCCTTACGTGATCTCACTTACTGTAACTTCTTTAGTCCCATCCATTTTCCTGTGAATTTCCCGATTTCGTTTGTCCTTGCCGTGGAGTAAAATCCCATTGTGTTTGTGTAGCACATTGTTGTCGTCATCAGTTGGACGCGTGTGCTGACTCCACTTCCTGGCCATTGTGAAGAGAGCAGCAGTGAACACGAATGTGCAGGCGTCTCCTAGTATAGAGAGTGGTATAGCTGGGGCACGTGGAACTTGTATGTGTAGCCATCTGAGAACCCTCCACACTCATGTCCATAGTGACTACACCAATTTACCTTTCCACCAGCAGTGGATTAAGCCTTTCTTTTCCTGCAGCCACACCAGGATGTGTTGTCATTTGTCTTCCCATAGCCGTTCTGCCTGTGGTGAGGTCGCAGAGTAGTTTTTAATAATGTTGAACACTTCCTGCGTGCATACTTCTAGCCATTGTCTTCTTTTGAGAGTTCTCTGTTCAGTACCATTGTAATAGTTGGCTTTTCTCAATGTGTAGTTGCGAATTCCACGTATATTCTAAAAACTGGTCCTCTGAGGAGTTTTCTCTCCTTCTGGAGGCTGTTTTTCATTTAATTGACAGCTTACTTTCCTGTACAAAAGCTTTTTAATTTCATTAGAGCACACTTGTGGATGATGGGCCTTATTTCTAAGCAGTCTGACTCTTATTTCAATAGTCTTTACCTTTGCCCTCAGTGTACTCCTTTCTCCCCTGGCAGTTTCAGAGTTTCAGGTCTTAGTTTGAGGCCCTGGGTCCATTTGGAATTGATTTTTGTGCAGGTTGAGAGATGCAAGAATTTGGGTTGGTTTTTTTGTGGGGGAGGGTAGTTAGCCAGTTTTCCCAGTACTGTTTGTTGAAAATGGCTGTCTTTTCTATGTGTTCTGGGCATCTTTGTGAAAACTCAAGTGGCTGAAGTTGCATGGCCTTCCATCTGGTTCCCTGTTGTATGTACCCTTTCATCTGTTATCATCCTTGAATGTATTTGTAATCGTCATCTTGAGGGCTGGGGTTGTCACTGACACCGTTACTGTATAGTCAATCATTTCTACAGGACTGAGGCTTTCTTGGCTCTTTTCCTGTTCCTTGGTACTGCATTGGGATTTACACATCTGGTGTTATTTCTTTGCTTGCTTGCTTTTTTATTATTAATTTAAATCTTTTGTTGTTGTTTGTTTTTGTTGGTGTGTTTTTCGGTTTTTGGTTTTGAAGGCTTTTTTGTCATGTTTGTTCACACTGAATCTGTCTACATAACCCCAACTGCCCTGGAACTATCTTGGCATTGAACTCACAGAGATCCGCCTGCCTCTGCCTTCCAATTGCTGGGATTAAAGGCCTACGCCTTCATACCAAGCTGCTTTTTTTTTTCTAATCAGCTATATTCTTTTAGCTGAAGTATTGGCAGTGTTGAGGTGAGACTTGGATGTGTTAGTGATGAGTGTGTAGTTCAGAAAATAACTCCTCAGTCTGGGAGTCCAGGTGCCTGCTGTGAGTTCCATATTATCCCCTAAGGAGGAGATTAGCTAGGAGGACAGCCACAGCTGTTTGCTATTACCACCATGCAATTGTCATGCTCACCTTTTATCATGGACATAGATTTCAGTAGCTCTATAGAATAAACAACCAAGGATAATGTGGAGTATTTTCAGATCTTAGTTAATCAGATTAATGAAAGAGAAGTAAGGTGGGGAAGTATAAGGATTAAGTATTAGATGGACTTTGAAGTAAAAAAAAAACAAGGTGGGTAAAGTAAAAAGGAAGGAAGCATTGGGGTACTATTGGGGTCCACAGATTTTAGAGAGCATTAAAACTATAGAATATTATAGAAGATAAAAGAGGAGGGGATGGGGCTGGATAGATGGCTCAGTGGTTAAGAGCTTTGCCTGCTCTTCCAAAGGTCCTGAGTTCAATTCCCAGCAACCACATGTGCTCACAGCCACCTGTAATGAGATTTAGTGCCCTCTTCTGGCCTTCAGGGATACATGCAGGCAGAACACTGAATACATAATAAATAAATAAATCTTTTATAAAAAGGAGGGGATATGGTTAAGAAAAGAGGGAGAGTGTATGAAACACAGTAGAAGAAAACAGTAAAAAAAATGCCTTCTATGGGTGGGGAGAGCCTGGAGAGACGGCTCAGTGGTTAAGAATACTGGCTGCTCCTCCAGGGTACCCAGGTTCAATTCCCAGAAACCCACATGGCAGCTCACAGCTGTTTAAGTTCTGACACCCTCACACAGACATGCATGCAGGCAAAACACTGGTGCACATAAAAAATTTTAAAAAGTGTCTTCTGGTAAACCAGGTGGAGAAACATAGTCCTAAAACCTCAGCAAACAAAAGCAAAACCATCCTGAGACATGCATGCCAGAGTTGAAATTGAATCATAGAAAATAAGAGGTAAAAGTAATACCCATGGAAATGCTCACAGTGGCACTGAATCGAAAGGTGAAGTCCTCAGATTTTGCTGGCTCCAGTTAAAGTTCCCTGTGGTGCTGTGTGTATGAGTGGGCAGTGGGGGACTGCTGTGGGGAACTATTGTCTCTGTAGCTTCACTGTACTTGGGGTTCTGGCCTGTGAAGGAGTAGAGGTGGCAGGTCCTTTCTGGTAGTTCCCTTGGACCCCTGCACCCCACCGTGGCCTTTCCTTGTGTTGCAGGTCTGTGCAGCCCTTTCCTGCAGCCTCTGCTGCTCCCTCCTGGGCTGCTTCATTAGACAGGCCACCACACCTATTGGAGAGGGCTTCCAGCTGGGCTCTGTGGCATAGCGGTCCTGCCTGCTTCCCTGTCCAGCTCTTCCTGGTTTAATGAGTTCCTTACCGACCTTGTCTCTTTCAGATTAAGGTAGTGCTCTTGTTTGAGACTGTTCTGTTACCTACCCAGACTTCCCTCAAACTTGGACTCCTGCCTCAGCATCTGGAGCACTAAAAACTTTCACTACCTTGAGCAGTACTTTTCAATACAGTATATGATGAATTCTTTAGTTGTGTATATTACAGATGATATAGAGAATTAGAAAAATACATAGCCAGTTGGTAACTGAATGGCTGTTTTAGGGTTTTTTGTTGTTGTTGTTTTAAAGTAAGCATGCATGATATCTTTTAACATATATAATATGCACTAGCAGGAAAGGACAACCTAAAAATAAAACTGTAATTATATTTCTGAAAAAACAGATTCAGGCCGGCTGTGGTGGCGCACACCTTTAATCCCAGCTTTTGGAAGGCAGAGACAGGTAGATCTCTGAGTTCAAAGCCAGTCTAGCGTACAAAGCGAGTTCCGGGACAGGCTCCAAAGCTTCAGAGAAACCCTGTCTCGAACCCCCCCAAAAAATTAGAATCAGATTTGAGAATGACATCCCTGCTGAACATCACACGGTCCTTTTTAATCACGGTGGGTGGTCTCCTGGGCCTCCATTGATAAATTTATTATTTGTTTTTGTTTTCTTTAGTCAGTATTTGCAGGATGAAAGTAAGACCAAAAGAAATACAGATCTCAATCTCTTAGAGTGGACCCACTACAGCATGAAGCCACATGTAAGTGACGCTGTCTGTGTTTCTTTCTTGTTTCACTCATTTTCCTGAAGAGTGTGTGTGTGTCAGTCACACTAAAGATCGAATTTAGGGTCTGTGGATACAACCTTAGTCCTGAGGTTTGTATTTCTAAACCTATAACCATCAGTACAACCAAGATAGTTGCTTCTTGTCTTTCATCTTACTTTAGGTATAAACTGTTTGGGGAAAACCTAGTCTCGGGTCTGAAAATGGGCCCCAGGATATCATGAGATCATAGGCAGGCAGACCCATGACAACAGACTGCAGCTTATGGTCCATTTGCACAGAAACTGGCACAAAGTGGCAGCAGGTCTAGCGGTTAGGTCACAATGAAAGAGACCTCATCTAACCATAATGATCTGGTTTTTCTCCAGCTAATGTCAGAAACTAAAGGCACATTCTGTGTATTCATGATGTCATAGTCTGGTCCTACAACTCCCATACATACCACTCCAGTGGCTTGACCTGCCTTAGTGTGCTAGGAAACTGTGCTGCGAAAACTGACCAGGTTCAGCTCAGATTCAGTTAGGGTCACAGTTCAAGATGGCTGCAGTCACGTCAAGTCAAGATTGGAATGAGAGCACACAGCTTTTTCCATATGGGTTTATTTTCTAATGTCCTTAGAGCTGCTTGCTCCTAGCTGTGTTTCTGCCTCGGACATGACTGAGCTCTCAAGGAGTGATCCTAGTAAGTTAAAATCTCTTTTTCATCTCACTGGAAACTGTAGGGATCCTAAGCAATGGGCAGGTGCCCTGATCATTAAGACCATGTAACCTCCACAGTATTGAAGTAGATGCTTGCGTTTCAGGCATATTTAAAGTTTATAATAATCTGAATCATTGTCACTACTTCTTGTAATGAATCAAATGCCGTTCCTCTTTTCCCACCCCTCATCATGTTTGATGGGTTCTGTTTTGCTTAGAACTCTTACTTGCCTTACTTCTTCTGGAAAGTGTTTGTGTGTGGCCTCACATGCTGTATCATGATTACAGTTTTTAGTCCATAAAGAGTCAGAGTGATTGTGTTTGTGCATCTGTGTGTGTGCAGCACCAGGTTTATCCACAAAATCTCAGAGTGATTGTGTTTGTCTGCATCTGTGTGTGTGCAACACCAGATTTATCCACAAAGAGTCATAGTGATTGTGTTTGTCTGTGCAGCACCAGATTCATCCACTATCATCACACTGGTTCTCCACAGCGATGTTTAGAAAGAGACTAAGGGGATGTATATGTAATATTTTACCTCTTCCTCCTCTGTTTGTTTAGGAGATTCCTCAACAATTGAATGGGAGTGATTGTGGAATGTTTACTTGTAAATATGCAGATTATATTTCTAGGGACAAACCTATCACATTTACTCAGGTGAGTCCAGCTCCTTCTCATGCAATTGTTAGTGTACTTTGACAGTGCCTGGCACACTTCAGGCTCTTCTGACAGACTATTGCTAAGAACCTTAGGTGAGGCCCCATTCAGAATCAGTGGTGCGCATGCTCCTTCATAGGGTGTGTTCTTGGACTTGACCAAAAATTGTTGATGACCAGTGGGATAATTTGCTTGTCCTTGAACTCCATTTTTGATTGGTTTGTATGTATCACTGTTTTTAGCTAAAGGGAGGCCTTTGAGGACTTTAGCCCAGGTCTACGATGGAAGCATGAATGAATGCTGCTTCCCTTTCTGAGAGATGTTTACACTTGAGAGGAAGTTCAAGTGCATCAAAACCGTAAACCTCTGTTGATAGTGAACTCTCAGTCTTTTTACAGCCAGAGTGAACCCCAATTAGAAATATTCTCATCCATAGACCTCTATCTCATAGCTCCTGTGTGCCAAACTGTTTCTGAGCAGCAGAACTAAATGCTTTGGAGGAACATAAAGTAACCACTACTGAATGCCAGCTTTCCCATCTCAGATTAATCAGTAATCACTATTGATTAGTCTCAGCAGTTTTACTAGGAATAAAAGTAATGTTTTACTGAGTTTTATATGATTTTATTTTTTTGAGAGAGACAGGATTTCCTATAGCCACAGGCTGGCCTGGAAATCACTATGTAGCCAAGGATGACCTTGGCACTTGTCAGCCTCCTGCCTCTGCCTCCTGATTGCTATGATTACAAGTGTACACCACTGTGCATATTAGGCAGTCTACTGAACCCTTGGATGCCTTGAACTATTTTAAATAACTTAAGAATCGTATGCTAAGGCTGGGCATGGTGGTACATGCCTCTAATCTCAGCCCTGGGAAGGCAGAGATTTGAGGGTCTCTGAGTCTCGGGCTAGTGTGTTTTATATAGTAAGTGATGGGCCAGCCAGGGTTACGTAGTGAGAGACCTTGTCTTTAATTTAAAACACAAATAGGCCAAAGGTGGGAACATCAGTTTTTTTTTTTAATTTTTTGAGAGAGGGTTTCCCTGTATGGCCCTGGCTATTGTGGAACTCATAACAGTAGACCAGGCTGGCCTCGAACTCAGAGAGGTCCACCTGTGCCTGTTTCTGCCTCTGGAGTGCTTGAGATTAAAGGTGCACGTCCCTACCACCCAGCTTTTTCCTGCTTTTCAAATAAGGGTCATTTAAATTGAAACCAGTGCCTCATAAATACTAGGCAAGACTTTCATGCCCTAAGGTCACTTTTTAATATAAAAGCGAATTATTTTTTAAAAATGTTCTCTTAGGATGTAGAAAAGTTTCCTATTGTGCCACTGCTTGGACATTCCATTTTGTTGCTTTTCCTTTCTTTTCTTACTATTTTTGTCATTACTCTGTAATATATGATTCGGTATTCAGCTTTGGTTTTTATTAACCTGTAAGTACATATGTATGCACATGTAATTACACACTAATGTATGTATATAGGCTGAGTGTAGTACACTTGTAAACCCAGAACTGGGAGACCAAGGCAGGAGAAGCTCATGAACACAGCCAGCTTAGGAGGCTGTTTAGCAAGATCCTTCTCAAGCAAGCAAACAAACTAAACAAACACCTGTGTCAAACATGGCAGACCATGCTTGGAATCCCACCTACATAGGTGGGAAGATCAGGACAAGAAAGCCTTCCTGGCTAAAAATAAATCCCATTGTGCTTCAGAAATGTATACTTGATATAAAATGGTCAGGCTGATGGACGTGTGCATCCTATTTTACTTACGTGGTGACACCTAAAGGCTGTCATGCTGTGATATTGCGCACAGCAATCTAACACTGTTGTTTGTGGGATTCTTTCAGCACCAGATGCCTCTCTTCCGGAAGAAGATGGTGTGGGAAATCCTCCATCAGCAGTTGCTGTGACAATGCCCTGCCCTGGGCCTTCTAGCTGCTGGTGGTTCTTTCATGGATGTTTCCATATACCTCATGCATTGTGGGTTAAAAAGTCCCCGTATCATTTCTGTTCTCACAGGTACTGAGCTATCAAGAGTGCATGAAGGCCTCTCCACAGTAGCCCTGATTCGAGGTGTGGAGGGGCTGCTTGCAACCCTGTTTGTAAGGCTGTGCCTGCTCAGAGCCCTGGACTGTTCACCCCATACAAGAACAAATGCTAATTAATGTTTTTTGTTTTAAAGAGTTATTTCCATATGAATGTGGGAAATGCAAGATTTGTTCTATGAATTGTTGTTTCTGTATATTTGTTCGCGCGTGGATTCGCTCACTCATTTGCAAACATTGGGCAGTGCCCTTCCTCACTGCTCTTTTATAATTAACGATAAAGAATTTGTTTGAACTATTTATTTCTGAAAAGAATGTTAATCAGACTTGCCCCTCCCTGCTGCAGAGGGACAAAGGGGATGTTCACTAGCTTCTCCAATGCTGGAGTAGGAACTGCCGACATGGTTAAATTCTCTTTTGAGACTTGAAGATGCCAGAAGAAATGACGATGCTGTTGTAGGGATCTGCTGCCTTTTAGAGAAGCACAGTTCGTGGAAATGTGGCCAAGGAACTCAGTCTGTGCAGCCTCAGAACAGCGCGTGCTCATCTTAGAGACTTCCTTTCCTAGAACTGAAGTAGCTTGGCTTCCTCTTGAAACTGGATTCAAAGTAACTGTGACCATAAATGTTTCATCCTAGGTGTGGTTGAGTATGAACCTCACAATGGTAAAGGGCTGGCCTGAACTGTCTATTTCAGAAGATGCTCCTCAATTTAAGCCTATTTTTCCTCAGAGTTTTTTTTAATATATATAACTGAAATTAAGTTCTTGGCTCATTAGCATGCCCTACTCCAGTCCCACTGAGCCTCCAGAGAGATTTAGTACCTGGCTCTGAGGTCGCCCGTTTTACAGTCATCTATTTTGCATATGAAAGTTTGTATTTAACTTTTTTGTTCATTAAAAATCTTACAGATGTGGTTATGCATTTTTAATTTCAGAAAGTTGGTCAGAGCATATTTTGCAAGGTCTAGTGCCTAGTGTTGCTTTTATGATGTAATAAAAGACTGGCAGAACCTAGAATATATGCTGATAATTCCTCCTCTCTTCAGTTTCCACCTTCCCAACTTGTTCTGATACAAAAAGAAATAAAGTTAGAAAAGCTGCATATGTGTTAGATACAAATGTCCATATCTGCTCTTGGGGAATCCTGGGCCAGAGGTTGTAGCCATTGAAACCTTTTTTATCTGAGACTTGAAGTGGCCTTGGAAGCTGGGCCTGTGATGTGGACCAAAATGGCCAAGCCAACCCAAAGAGACCTGGTGCCCAGCCAGACCTGAGAGCATGTGGCCCAGTCAGGGCTGAACTGTTTGTGGTCCTTCCTCCACAGGACAGACTGCACAGAGACCACTTCCTTTAACCTAGGTCCTTTTCCTGGACACCCTAGGAACTGGGCCAGTGGGGTCGAGATCAGGCAGCTGGTATAACCAGAGGAGCTCAGAAGTTGGCTCTCTACTAGAAACTGGATGCTAGGATTCTGTCTGAGTTTATGGCCCAGACCTGCCAAGATGGTTGCATGACCTGAGCTTAATCCCCTGTACCTACCATGGAAGGAAAAACTGACTCCAAGTTGTCCCCTGACCTCCACACTTGGCCACATGGACAGGTACACTGTAATAATAAGCAAATTTTCAAAGGAATCAAGGGTTGGGTAAGGTTTGTTTCTGTCGGCTAAGTCCCTCTTCGATGGCGATTTGTTCTCCACCCAAGTGAATGATGCTATGGCTGATGGTGTTATTCGAGGGACGTTCTCTGAGCTTTTCATCTGTGTGTGCCCTTGAGAGGTATTGTTAATTCAGAACAGGAAGCTGCAGAGATGGTTCAGTGGTTTAAGTCCAGATTTCCCTTTCAGCTTCAGCCCAGCACCTATGTCACAGGCTCACCTGCTCACACCTGTAATCCCAGTTCTCAGGGAATGGAGGCAGAGGGCCAGACCCTGCCTCAGAGGAACAGAAGTGCTAGAGGACAGCTAAGCCCCTCTTCCGGCCTTCTCATGTACACATCCGCACACATGTGCATACACCACACTCAGGCAGATAGACAGTGTCTTTACTGTGCATAGTAAAATAGGTGAGTGTAGATGTTAAGCTACAGCTGCACTACTCTACCTGAATTCCTGATTCCAAGCTAAGATGCCACAAGGATGGTTGTCTAGGCACTGACGTGTCTCCCTTGGTACAAGGAAGTGTGGGGGCAATAGAACTGTTACAGTCGCCGGGAGGTGGTGGCGCACACCTTTAATCCCAGCACTCAGGAGGCAGAGGCAGCTGGATCTCTTGAGTTCAAGGCCAGCCTGGTCTACAGAGTGAGTTCCAGGATAGCCAGGGCTGCACAGAGAAACCCTGTCTTGAAAAACCTAAAAAATTGTTAGTCAAACATAAAAAAAATAAAAATAGCTATTGGTGTAACTAGCGAACAAGTCAACAAAATTAAAGCCAATGTGTGTGTGAGTGTGTGAAATTTCAATTTGGGGACCTGAAAAAAATGTTTCATTGTTCTGTTTAGCCCACAGTCTGTCGTCTGAAAATGAGTAAATTTTAAGAAATGCATAGTGTTGGTGACTTCTCTTTCTGCAGTCAAATGCTCTATGCTTGTGCTTTACCAGGAGTTGCAGTCGGGGACGCTGTCCAACCATCCCTGCAGATTCTCTATTCTACCCAAGTTGATTAAGGCTGTTGGAACCCCTGCTCCCTCCCTCTCAAGTCCTGCACAGAACTTGAGGACTGCTGAGGGGACCTTGTGTGTTTACTGAAGATACAGTAAACACCAAATACCTAAACAATGTAAGATACTGTAGTCAACCCATATTATTTAAATGGCTTTATGAGCTAGTTTTGAGAAGGCCTCCATATCAAGTAAATTTTTAGAACTTATTTGTAAGGTGGAGATACATATGGCTTGCTGATTATTTTTAGTAATTTAATATACACAAGGATGATTTTGGGTATGCTGGAATAGATTTATTGGTTTTATTTACCAATAAATTAATCTCTTAAGTAGCTTTTAGATTTTGTATTGAAACTCATTATTTTATCCTATGATCAATACATGACTCACATGTACACAATTATTTTGTGAAATGTTTCCTTTTTTAGACTGGAGAGATGGCTCAGCAGTTAAGAGCACTTGTTTTTGCAGAGGGCCATAAATCCCAGCATACACACTGGGCAGCTCACAATGGCCTATAGTCCTAACTCTAGGGAGTCCAGCACCCTCTTCTGATTTCTGGCTACCCATACATGGTATACACTCAGACAAACACGAGGTGGGACCAGCTGGGGAGATGGCCCAGGGGTTAAGAGCACTTGCTTCTGGCCTCAGGCTCCAATGCTCTCTTCTGGCCTCCTTGGGCACCTGCACTCACACGCACAAACCCAGACATATGGATAATTTAAAAAATTTTTTGTTTTTGTTTTTCGAGACAGGGTTTTTCTGTAGCTTTGGAGCCTGTCCTGGACCTAGCTCTTGTAGACCAGGATCTCATAGAGATCCGCCAATCTCTGCCTCTCTAGTGCTGGGATTAAAGGCATGTGCCATCACTGCCAGACAAAATGAAAGGTTTTTAAAAGGCAGGAGGTGAGGGAGGGAGGGAAGGAGGGAGGGAGAAAGGCACAGCCTGTTTCAAAATGATCCACCTAAACCTAGGAAAACAGGCTAGAAGCTTCCAGACTTGATAAGTGATTACCAGGGGCATTCACTCTGGTTTGTACATTGGCGTTTCCTAAATATGTTCAGTAGAAGTCCTGTTACTTCTCTACACAGGTGATAAGGCAGGAAATCAAATTGACAGGATGGCCCAACAAGCAGCTGAGTTCTCTTGCTTGCACATAGGAAGGAGAGACCCAGCTTCCAAAAGTATCCTCTGACCTCTATATTGCGTGCCAACACTCATACAAATTCAGATTTAGAAAGCAAGGTCTGGCTCAGGGAATGTGAGAAGTGTGTCTTTTTCTTCCTGGAGATGCGTAGCCAACATGCAGGTTTTACATTAACAAATACATCTTTGTTTTTATTTTGTTTTGAGAAAGTTCTGTTACTCAGGCTCGCTGGAACTCACTTTAAAGTGCAGATTGCCCTCAAGCCTACTGCAATCCTTCTGCCTCCGGCTTGCTGAGTGCTGGGATTACAGGCATGCACAGCTATGCCTAGCTAAGTAATGTCCTAGCCTAGCATCTTTCAACTGTAGATAATGAGTCCTTGTCTCTGAGACTCCTATGGAACCATTTACAGGAAACTGCCAGAACAACAGAGTTCTTGGGGGCATGCGCTTCAAATATATAAAGAAAAGCTCTACTACCCTTGCTGCAAACACACACATACACACTCCACACACAGTCTCTACATGTCATGTCAAACATGTTACACACAAATATGGCAGTCAACGTGTGATTCCTAAGTACCAGATGCCATCTATAATTTCCTTTAATAATAACAATATGTACTTATGGTAGAAAAGTAAAATACTGACAAAAGGTAAAGAATAAAAATTCTGGCCACTTCTACCACTCTACTCCACATCCAGACTCCACACATCTTCCAGGGTCCCACAGCCAGTCGCATCACCTCTTGACCTGCCCTACCTGTATCCCTCCACAAGACCCTCTGCACTTCCTGCACCATCCCACACCATACATCAATCCATTCATAGTTGGCCATTTCAGTGGTCCACTGGACAAAAAAAATCAATTGACATCATACATCAAATAGCCTTAACATAGCTACAGAATAGTCTATCCAAACACCAAAGAAGAATAGACATTCTACTAAATAGTACATGGGAGCTTTTCCAAAAATAGGCCACATCCTGAGACGCAAATTATTGAAGTAACTCCTTATATCCTATCTGACCACAATGCAACAAAACTTAAAATTGCCCTAAAGCTACACAGAGAAACCCTATCTTGAAAAACCAGACCAAATCAAACAAAATGAAAACTTAAAATTGATGCTGGGCAGTGGTAATTCCTGTCTCTAATCCCAGCACTTGGGAGGCAAGAGTTTGAAGCCAGCCTGGTCTACAAAGTGAGTTCCAGAACAGCCAGGACTGTTACACAGAGAAACCCTGTCTCAAAAAAACAAGAAAAAAAAACAAAAAGTCTATGACCAGATAGACTCAAAGCAGAATCCTAGACATTCAAAAAAGAGTGCTACAAACTCTTATGAAGCCAGTATCTGATACCTAAACCAGGAAAAGGCAAAACATAAAAAAGACAGGCCAATATCCCTGATGAACATAGATTCAAAAATACCCAATAAATACAAAGAATACAGACACACATCAAAAAGATTATCCACCAAGTTGAAATTACCCTTGAAAAGCAGGGATGGTTCAACACATATAAGTTGATGAACAAACCACATAAATGGACTTAAAAACAAAAAGCATGTGATCATCTCAATAGAAGCAGAAAAAAATACTTGGACAGAATCCAACATTCATGATAAAAAGTACTAGCTAATATAAGGCTAGAGGGAATAAAATATATACAAGTAACCCACAGTCAAGATCATCCTAAATGGAGAAAAGCTTGAAGCAATCCCACTGAAGTCAGGAACGAGGCAGAAATTCCCACTATCCCCACTCCTGCTCAGCATTGTGCTTGAAGCACTAGCTGCAGCAATAAGGCAAGAGAAGAAAATCAAAGGACTACAAATAGGGAAAGAAGAAGTCAAACTATCCCTATTTGCAAATGGCATGACAGATCCCCAAAATCCTACCAGAAAACTTCTGGAGACAATAAACAAATGCAGCCTTGTTGATACAGAATCAATTTGCATGAATCATTAACTTTTCTATTGGTATTTCCTATACCAAGAATACACATACACAGAAGGTGGCTATGAACACACCTTCACAATAGCCTCAAAGAAAATATGGTATCTAGGGGTAAACCTAACCAAGGAAGCAAAGAACCTCTACATGAAAACATAAATCCTCTGAAAAAAAAGATGGATACACTAGAAAATGGAAAGACACCCCATGTCCATGGATTGTAGAATTAACACTGTGAAAATGACCATTCTACCAAAAGCTATTTATAGGTTCAATGCAATCCCAATCAAAATCCGCATCTCATTCTTCACAGAAATAGAAAAGGGTATCCTAAAATTCATATGGAACCATGAAAGACCTTAGATAGCCAAAAGAATCCTCAGCAAAAAGAACAATGCTGGAGGAATTACAATTCCAGATCATAAGATATATTACAGAAACATAGTAATAAAAACAATATGGTACAAAACAGGCAAGTAACCAATGGAACAAAACTGAAGACCCAAACATGAGCACACATAACTTCAGCCGTTTAATATCTGACAAAGACTCAAAAACAAACAACCAACCCTGGAAACAAGAAAGCATCTTCAACAAATGGTGCTGGGAAAACTGGGTGCCAACCTGCAGTGCACAAAGACTAACTTCAAATAGATCAAAGACCTTAACTTGATATCAGTAATACCACCCTCCATGACATAGGTACGGGAAAGGACTTCCTGAATTGGACTCCATTTTCCCAAGAATTCACAACACTAAAAAGCTTCTGCTTTTTGTTGTTTGGAAACAAGTCCTACAATAGAGAAACAGATAATGAAAATGTGCCACATACACACTAGGAATACTAATCAGCTGTAAAGAAAAATGAAATAACTTTGCAGGTAAACGGATGGAAGTAGAAAAGATCGAATGGAGAGAGGCATCCCAGATCCAGAATGACAAGCACCATATGGCCTCTCTTATTGGAGGCTCCTAGCTCCAAACCTTCAGATGCCAGTACGTAGCATATAGGAACTACAGAAACAAGGAAAGTAAAACAGAACCATTGCCAACATAGGGAAGTAGGGGAACAATAGGAAGAATTTAGCCAGGTACCAGGGAAACGGGAGGGGGGATCCTTAGTGTCAGGGAGCAGAGTAAATACAGAAGGTGGGAGGAGGGTATGGGGAATAGAAGGAGACAAGTGATTTGATGGGGCAAATGGGAAAGGCGGGGCTCTTTAGGGACTGAGAGGAAGGTAAAGACAAAGAGGGAGGTGGCAAAAACAGTAAGTGACATCTAGACTGACAGTGACAGTGGTGGTGCACACCTTTAACCCCAGTGCTCGGGAGGCAGAGGCAGGCAGTTCTCTGTGAGTTCACGGCTAGCCTGGTCTACAGAGTGAGTTCCAGGACAACAAGAGTTACACAGAGAAGCCCTGTCTACAAAAACAAGGACATTGTAATGGTTTTCTGTCTCTTTAAAAGACAAGCCACGCCCACTCCCTCCCCCAT